>CM071935.1:48654967-48895579 GCA_016081115.2 Rehmannia glutinosa
ACCACAATCCATGAACAAGGCTCAAAGCATGTTACAAATTCACCAATAGTGATTTCAAGTAATGACAGATCGTTTTCCACTTCCATGATATCGATCCCCCACCCAAGAGGAACAAATAACCAAATGTGTTTCCTTGTCAACACATCCGACATAATCAATCACTATCCTCTAACTCGCAGATGATTAGACCTCTGTAAGTGAGCATGTGTTCTCTTTGGTGCCTTGTAAACATCAAGAACCTTTCTTCAGCTCTTTCTTTCGGTCCATATCAAGACTTTTGATATCGGCCTAACATTCCAATAGAAAACTCGATATCCGGCCGAGTACAAGTTTGAGCATACATCAAAATCCCAACCATCAATCATAAGTGGATTGCATTCATTTCTTTTCGTTCCAAATCATTCTCAGACATTGCAATTGACTAAATTTGTCACCTTTATGCATTGAACTATCCCCCAACATCTTTCCATTCTCAATCTCATAATCTTATTGATATAGCTTTTCCGAGATAATCCCAATACTCCCCGTGATCTATCAATGGAATATTTATATTCCTATCACATAAGATGCCTCACCTAAAACATTTATTTTAAAATTCTTAGAGAGAAATTTTACATCATGTAACAATCCTATATCATTAGCAACAAGCAAATGTCGCCAACATATATGACTAATATTATAAACTTGCTCCTCGGCCGACCTTCATATAGATGATCGACGACATTCTCCGTAATCCATAAGATGTAATAGTGTTATTGAACTTAAGATACTATTGCTGGGATACTTATTTTAGTCTATATTGACTTATTTAATCTACACACCAAATTTTCCTTTCATGTGGTTATAAATGCTTCCGCTTGATTCATATACTTTCTTCTTCCAAATCACCATTCAAAAAAGTGATTTATATATCCTTTGGTGAAGCTTCTAAATCATAATGAGCCACTAAAACCATAACAACTCTTAAAGAGTCCAACTTTGACACTAGATAAAATGTCTCTTTATACCAATGCCATCTCTTCGAGTATAACCATTAGCTTAAAAGTCTGGCCTTATATCTTTCGACATCGCATTCGAAAGTTACATTTGGTCTTAAAGACCCATTTACAAATCAGCTCTTTTTTAACCTTCTGCATAACTTAACTAAGTTCCAAACTCTATTGTCATACATTGATTTAAGCTCTTATTTCATGGCATCGAACCATTTTTAATTGTTATTATTCATCGCTTAACTAAATGAGATCGGGTCATCATCAATACTGCTCACATTCATGCTCAATGTTGAACACCATTAGTCATAAAAACAACATGCCTTTTTTTGCCTTACAGACTGGCCTTAATGTTATTTCTCTTGATACGTGTAAAATATATGTGCAATTCGAGGGCTTATTTTGATAACATTATCGATGCATTTGATGTATATTAAGTTGTATTTTAACGTTTTTAGAAGGGCATGATGATAATGCATTTCTGCAACTTTTACAGAAACAGAGCTTAAATGAAAAGATAGTCACTTGGAATGCCCAAACACAATTGACGAGTGCAAAGAAAAGATCTAAAAAGACAAATAAAAACAGACAAAACCAACCATTGAACCAAGGCAAGGTGACACGGCCATGTTGTACTCCATGCGATGAAACATAACCATGAAGTGTTCGAAGTGTTCGAGAGAAAATAGAGACAGAAACCGGGGCCACGGTTCCGCCCGTGCCGATCCCCACATGGTCGCGGGAGGGCGTGGTGAAGCCACAAGCGCCCGTGCGATCCGTCATGTTTTTCCTGCTTTTGAGCCTTTTCCCGTCGAACTCTACAAGTGATCTCTCCAAGACCTATATAAAGTGGACCAAGGCTCATGATGAAACAAGTCTTTACATCCGAAAAATACAATACAATACACAGGATTACACATATCAAAGGTCCTTCGAGAGAGACTAGTTATGAAGAACACAATGCTTTTCACATCTACTAAGCACAAGAGTTTCAAGGCGAGGATCCATACCGACAAGAAGGGATTTTTTCTTAGTTTAGATTCTTGTCTATACTTAAAGATGTCACAATGTTAATTTTAAGTCTTCTTTCATGAATTTGTTATCAATGTTCGTTATCTTTTCAATCCTGGGCATAATTAAAATCGCGGATTCATGTTAAATCTTGATTGATTGTTTTCTTAATTGATTCATGTGTTCTATTTTATGAATTCGAGTGTTTATTTATAATCATCAATTATTTGGCCAATAATTTGCATGTCATACTTGTTAGTCCATAATGCGGAGGTGAGTTCTTTAACAAGACGAAAATCGAATTCCACATAAATAGGTAAATGTATTGGGAGACTACTTTATTTGTGGGGAGTATTTCAATTCAAAGATCTGTTGGGAGTTAATAATAGTTCAGATGCACGGAGACCTCAATTATTATTATTAATCTATTATTTATGCACCACCCGGGAGGTGGAATAAAACTATTATAGGAATCAACCCATAGAAACGCATGAATGGTTTCAAAACATTATTCGATTTAATATCAAGAAACATGCTGAGATTATGCCTAGATCGCTTTTTGTATTTGTTGAAAGACGGAGTTCAACTTATTTCTTTTATTTTTAATTTTTTGATTATTGTTATAAAACTCCTTGATATTTGGGCTGCTTCAATAAAATTGAATACGATGTTATTATACTGTTATTTCTTTTGTCAATCCCTAAGGAATTGACCTTGCTTGCCATTATCCTATAAAACACATCGACTCCTTACAAAGATAGAGATCCAAATAAATTTTTGGCAAACAAGTTTTTTACGCATGCTTCTGGGATTCAAAGATTCAACTTAGATATAGTAATAAGTATTTCAATCTTTAATTACAAAAAGTTTTGTATTTTTTTTGATTTATTTTGTAAATATATTTTTTTGTTATTTTTGATTTTTCCTTTTTGTAAATGATTTTTTTCACTTATTTCTTTGTTTCTAACATCGCTTTTGTTGAATGTGAGACTGAAATCTTTGAGACATAAGTAGCCCAATGCCATCATAGCGGGGAGGCCAACATCAAAAGGGCAAATTCCTGTCGAGCATCAACTTATAGTGCAAATTTCATTCTTGATGGATTTTGATGGCATATGATAGTGGCTCAAAGATTTCAAACCGACACGTTCAATGATAGTGATGTTAGAAATCAAGTCCTGGGTCAAGACGAAACTTAGCACTTCTTCAGGGGAGACATCCCAAGAGGCGCGACAAACTCCTGAGTAAAAAAGAAAAAAGGGAAAGAAAGAAAAATACATCACACCGCTCGTTTAGACATTTTCCAGAGATCACGCACGGCCGCTCGTGCTTACTGTGCACGAATTGCTCTTCTTGGCAGAACGCAGCCATTTCCTATTTCCTTCTTTCACGCCCTCGCTTTTTCTCCCTTTTAAGTAATTCCCGAGCACAGGATCTAAAGCACAAACATAATCACTCCAACTTTTAAAGATTAATACATGAATTAACGATCGATACGGATTTGCACTTCTCTATACTATCATGAGTTTCACATCCTTATGATAGAGAATAAAACATGCTCATCATTAACCCGTAATGTGAGCTATCCTTTTAGACGTTTATTGGCGCTTTTGCCGGGCTAGAATGGACGCCCAAGACGTATGACGCCGCGATCTCCTCCATGTCAAGCACTAAGAAATCCACTGGGAATATAAATTTGTCAACTTTCACGGAAACATCTTCTATGATCCTTAGATATGTGAGTGATCTATCTCGCAAGTTGCAAGGTGACCGTGGATGGCTTCACCTCTCCAATCCAAGTTTCCCCTAAAACGACAAGCATTAAGTTAATACTTGCTCCTAAATCACATAATTCTTTATCAATGAAAAACACCTCTATTTTACAAGTGATAGTGAAACTTCCTGATTGATGTTTGATGTAGTTTTCTCCGAATGATGGTGTCGCACTTCGCCAAGTTAACTGTTCCGAATCCGCCAACTTTTCTTCTCGGGACATCACATCCTTTAAAACTTCGATAGTTGGGAATCTACCCAATGCGTCTCGCAAAAATGGTGGCATTATGCAATTTCTTAAAGATGTCCGCAAATTTAGCAAACCGGGCATCTAACTTTTTTTTGAAAAAACATCGAGGAAAAGTGAGGGAGTAGTAAGTTTCGAAAAATCGAATTAGAAGAAGATTTAAGCTTCTCACCATGCTTGTTTATCATTCTGCCTTTTGCTTCCATCCCGACCTCAACGCTTTATTTACATAGTTAGTTTCGCTTTCTGGGGTCAAAATCGCCACAGCACCAACACAGACAGTCAGTGGGTGTGCATGCGCACGGCCATTTATCGGCCCTATTTTTGCTTTTTCTACGGCACCATGCATGGGCTTCCTGCAGCGCAGTAGACGAATGGTCCGTATGCGTGGTTCCAACTTTCTTGATTTTAAGAACTCGCCCTGGGTGCATCACTCGCATTTAATGGTGTTACATCGTTCTTCCCGGTCGACTTCGTTGTTGCCTAAAATCGCCCTTCGATGTTGTCCACGATGATCGTAGCTAATCGCTAACTGAGTGTCAGATTTTTCATTTGTGAACCCACAATGTTAGCCAATCGCGTGATATACGCCCGATCTTTGTCTATCTTAGCCTCATCTTTATTCAATCGTGGGGTTCTCGCTCTCATTCATAAACGAACTTGTCTCGACCTGGGCGAACAAGCGAAGAACGCTCCTCCAAAAGATGGTTTAGCCCGCATTGATTTTAATTTCCATTCATCTCATGGAAACCTCGATGGTGGTTGGGCCTCACATTCTTCGGGATTTGCATAAGAGAAATTTTCGATTCCTCAAACTCCGGATGATAATGCACGGGAGCCGAATTATTCCAAAAATTGTCGTAAATCCAAGTTATCACATAATGAAGCCTCCTCCATATGATCTTTCTAACTCCCTTATTATTTGCACCCGATTTGCCTCGTCCCCTTGAGTTAAAACACTCAACTCGATTTGTCAATGCTATCATCCGAGCCATTAATGCTTATGGGTCCGAACTTAAACTCGGCTACCTTTTCACATTTGTCCTTCCTGAGGGCCACTAATAGCTATTCATCGCTATTTCTTCAAGCAAATCAATGCATCTTCAGGAATTTTTCTAATAAAGCTCCTCCTCAGCCGCATCCACAAATGATCTGTCTGGCCCCATCACCCCATTGGTACAAAGAAGTCACGATCCTCCGGAAACTCATGTTGCGACACCTCCTTAATAAATCCCCGAATCTCTCCTGTGTCTCAACAGGGCTCGTAGTCGAATCGTTCTAATCGAGTGATCTCGCCTTAAGTCAGCAGTCTTGCTGCGGAAAGAATTTGAATAGAACTTATGGGCTCAATTCATCCCAAGTATTCACACTTCCTCGAGTCAATGTGCTAATCAGCTTCCTCGCTTTATCCTTTTAAAGAGAAAAGCGGAATAAAGCAGACGTATAACATCATCCGATACCCCATTCATCTTGATCGATACATATTTGCATAAAGTGTGCAAGATGAGAGTCGGGATCTCGCTGTAAATCCCCAAATGCTCCTGTTGAATCATGGAAATTAACGCCGCTTCAACTCAAAGTTATTAGCATTAATCGATACGGGCAATTCCACCATAAAATTTGTCCGAAGGCGAAAATAATCACGACTTGCTTATCATTGACTACCGGAAGTATCTCTCGGGTAGATTTCTGCATCCTCATTATTGATCCTGAACGATCCCATTGTTACTCTCCGATATATTCTTAACATTGTTCCTCTTCCACAACCTCCATAGTATGATCTAGATTTCTTCCGCTGCTTAGAACTGCACTTATTCGCCCGGCGAAAGCTTCAACTTCCCAAGATGAACTGGCTGACTTCCTTTCATTAAGCCAGTGTTCACGCACTACTCGAACTAACTAAAAGAAATAAATCAAACACTCGTAAGAGGAATTTAACAAAATAAAAAGAAAATTATCTAAATTAAAATAATACTATTTATCGTAATATTAGTATTACAAATTTAATTAGTCCCAGCAGAACGCGCCAAAATTGTTCGCCTTATTTTTAGCTTGATCACAAGTGAACGACATAGTTAATAGATATGAAGGTCACGTCGATCCACAAAGACTAATAAATCGATGCACTAAGTATTGAGATTGTAATATTATTATTTTTATTTAAACGATCGAAAGGTGATCGTTGTTTTATAAAACTAAGCAATATTTTATCATAAAAAAGAACAAAACAAAAGAGTTAAGATTGAAAAGATCAAGTGGATGAATGGATTCTGTATAGCGGTTTCTTAATCTTCCTCTTGTTATCCGATTAATCAAAACCAAAGCTTATTATATTTCCTATACATTTATCACAAAAGATTTTATCCTCTCTCTCAGACACAATAAAAATGTTGGTCAATTATCTATGCTAAGATTCTACTCAAATAAGATAAATAACTCCAAAAAGCATAAAAGATTAGTTAAATTTTCACAAATACTCACGTACTTCTCAATCATGTAAAACATTCATGTCAAGCACCAAGATCTAGATTGAAACTCATCTCTGAATTATGAATAAATACATCAAACATGTTAAACCATCGCATATGATAAAAACAAGTAATAAAAGCAAAGTACTTGAATAGGTTCGAAATAATAACTTAATTCAAATTAAACATCAAACAAGAGTCAATTAACCTAATCCCAAACCCTCGAATCACAAGGTGTTTAGCCGATTAATGGGTATAAACAACTCATAGACAAATTGTTCATATTCATATCTCGCTAGATGAAAAATAAAATACAATGGAGTAAGAAAACTCAGAATATCGATGATCTCGACTCAATCTTCAATCCTCAAGCACATGGATGCGAATTCGATCTTTCTCACCAATTCCTCCTAATATGGTGCTCTTTTTTATGTGCTTTCAGGTGTAAAGATGTCTTCATTCGGGGTTCGCCTCTTTATTTATAAGATCCCGCCAAACTTAGTCAAAAACGCAAAATGATTCTCAAATCCCGCACGCACGGCCGGGCCGTACATGTGTACGGGCGCCCTGTGTCATGCCAAACCAAATATCAATTTTTGACACGACGCTGGGCCATGTGTACACGTACGGCTGCGAGGTTGGTCATTTTTTGCCCGATTCAGCCAGTAATTTTTCTCAGATCAACTCCTTACTTGTACTCAAGTTCCACATATCTTTCCACGATTCACAAGTGGTTCTAATAGCCGCAATGCTCCCAATTGCCACAAATCGCTACAAAAATAGTGATTTTCCTGCAAAACGAGCAAAGCGTAATATCTTTCCACATATCGAGAACACGACCCATTTTGCATCGAAGTTAATGTATGTTTATCAACCTATTATCTCCAAAATCATACCCAAAATACATGCAAAACTCACACTAAATATAATTGTCGGCGACGTGTTTTTTCCGCTTCTTCGCTTTTTTGATCTTTCTCTTCGCACTCAATCCTATTCGGCCTTTCAACCGATATTTCTTCGATTAAGCTCCGCTTCGTAAAAAGTTATAAGAATACGCAATATCATGCCCTTCTAAGGAAACCAAGTAAACACACAAAATATACATGGAAATGTATCAAATATATATCATTTTAAGCTTCTAAATGCACGATATTTTACACGCATTACTTTCTCTCCACCTCTCTATCGAGAGATCATCCAACCTGTACCTCAAAGATTAACCCTTTCTTCGAGGTCAACATACCAAACGCCTTTTAGGTTTCACTGTGATGGAGCATCTCCTGCCTCTTCCATCACAACCAAACCTTCCCCTTCTCTATGTGACTACTTCCTCTTGAGTGTATCAGATGGGTGCCTTTGGGTACTACATCGACTACTTGAACTCACACCTTTAGCCGATTTGCACAAATCAAGTCCTTTCTCCCAATACGTATCCCACAAAGGTAGAGTCATATTCTTGAAATATACTTCGCAGCCAGAGTTTGAAATTCCTCAAGGATCTTGGCTCGATCCCCGCATCGTGCAAATGTAAGCTCACGAGTGGGGTCTCACAACTGGGAATCTTTTGAGCAATCCAACTGGGGGCCATCAAACTTTGCATTTATATTCTATTCCCCCTTTACCATTTTTAGCTACCTCCTCAAACTCAGCTTCAATGGCCTCTCGAGTTTTCAAAGCCAAATCAACTTTCATTTAATCTTATTACATATTTTTGGAGAGTAGTCGACTAAGAATAGAGGTCAGAATTTAATTCCTCACTGTCGAGGGTCTTAGCAAGCATAATTTCTGGCGGCTTCTTCTGCTTAACGCATATCCCCACGCTTGCTTACCCCTTTACTTCCACCATCCTTATTACTCCCTTTTTTTTGCTTTCATCTCCCCTTTTGGCATCATCACCAACAGCGGTCGAGCCAACAGGAATACCTCCGGCGAGATCAATTTTGTCATGGTCATGTCCATCTTATCATGACTCTGGGAGTATGTTGTTCCGACCGGATTGTAGAGCCTTCATCTCAACCGCCATCGCCATCATTTCGTTTGGAGCACCATAATCTCCGAACACATGTTGGCCTCTGCTTTATGAAGTTACGCTCAGGTGGTTGTGCATTCGGAAGAACTCCATATCACTTTTCAGGATTGATCCATCCCGAAAAATGTAATCCTCTCGTCTCAGGCCAAATTTGCATTTTCGAGCTCCATATCACCATCTTGGCGATAATGATTTGAAATAAAAATGACATGCTCACGCCAGTCTTTTGTCCGCCCAATCCATTCCCTTATCCTTAAGATCGCCTGATGTCTCTCGTGATATTTGCATCTCTCGTTGTCTAAGCTGCTGGTGAGGATGCGAATTCTCTTCTATGTTTTCAATTTCAAAAGACAGATGGCCTTGAAGGCTTTTCTAAGCTCACGCAGATCACGGATCGCTTCTTTGGCCACACAACATCAAAGTCAATTACAATCAAGACCATTATAGTTTCAAAGCCAGGAGTCCCAAGTTCTTCTACTGACTTGGACATGGTATTTCACACTTTCAACAAATGACTCCGTCCAAGGGTACATGAGCCTCAAAGGAAGTAATCAACAAATAAATCTTCCAAAAAATGCATTCCACATCCTCCGGATGGCCGAGCCTTACCTTTTTTTTCTTTAATATTTTGAGATCTTTGTGCCTCAAATTGCCTCGGCTACTGAATTAGGCGCATCTTTGTTAGCCCAGGAATCGATCGATCTCACTGCCTTAATCATTATCGCATAAGTGGATTCTTCCTTTTGAGTAGATTGCCCTCACCGACTTATCATCATGGGAAGCGTGATGGCACTACGGAGGTGAGCCATCAACCAATGTAAAGTTCACAGTGGGCGTTTTGTCACTAGCTTGCCCTCAAAGAGCTTTGTCCTCCGATGGTTTTTCAATAGAATCGACTCGCCTTTCATCGCCTGCTCTCAAGAATTCAACATCCATATTTTTCTTGAGAATCATGAAGGGCACTTATCTCTTCTCCTTCCATGAATTCTTCATGAGGGGCCGGCACTGCTTCTTCGCTTTTCTTACCTGCAGTGAAGTCTCAACTTCCCTGGGGCTTTCTTTACCTCGCCAGCCTCAACCACCGAATGGTCTGGGGCCATCCTTTTGTAGTCTCAATCGCAGAGGGTCTTCGACAGATATCCCTTCAAAGAGATCGAGTTACTTTGGGGTCTTCAACATCATCCGTGAGTCTCAACTCCCTTTGACTTTGTGGCCAACAGTCCACCTTGACCACTTCCAACCATGGGCGAGCTGTGATTTTGTGTCGCATGTCAAATATTTTTCCATTTTAACTGCATGAAAGTGTCACAGCCAAGATTTTAATAAATAGAAAATAAAATACATTGTAACAAAAAAGCATATTTAAAAGTTGTACTTAAATAATTTTTCTTTTATGGTTTTCATATCAGAAATCGCTTTACAATGATATCATTATCAAGTTTGTGACATATAACTCTTTCTATATAACTTGAGGCTACCCCAAAACTTAACAGGGCCTATTTAAATGTTTTTGGGCAAAATAACTAATTTTAGCTTGGTCAAATTTCAAGCCACGGGCCCAACGCACCGGCATGACCGGGCCCAAGGCTACGTCCATGCTTCCAACCTTTGCCTTGGCCGCATGAGCATCTTCAACACCCGCATGTTACCCGGGATTTCAAATGAGACAAAGCCGAACCATCCGAGCCTCACAACCCCACTGGACAGCACAATGATAGTCTCACCTTACCTCCAAACTTCTATTTAGTTTTGTCTCCCATTTCTTCCTCCAACTCCAGCTATGCGGTGGTTTAAGTTTTCCTTTAGTCGGTGCACCAACTCGAGTCTCTGCTGGGTCATCAAACCCGAGACTCAACTTTGTTTCCTCGAGTGAGCAAAAGGGCAGGTGTCTTAACATAGACTTGTTCTTACAAAGTCCATTCAAAAATGCACTCTTCATATCCATTTGATACACAAAGAAAGTTCTTTGTAAATAAGCAAGAAACATCGTAATTGCTTCCAATCTAGCAACAAGAGCAAAGGTTTCATCAAAATATATACCTTCCTCGCAATACTTTTGGCTACCAATCTTGCTTGTTTCTTACTATAGACCCTCTTCATTTACTTAGTACCAATCATATTTTTGGTGGGTAGGCCTTTGAACTAATTCCCAAACTTTGTTTCTTTCAAACTAATTCAGCTTCTTCCCGCATAGCTAGATTCAAATGGTGTCATTCAATGCTTGTGACACATCTTTGTGCTCTATCCTGGGAAAAAAAATGTTGAACATAGCTTCATGTTGAGTTCCGGATTTGATTCTTACTCCTTCTCTTACATCTCCAATAATAAGCTCTCGCGGATGGTCTCTCGGGACATCTCACATCCTTGGGTTGAGTAAGGGGCCCGCCGGATTTAATGTTCAGCCTAAGTTGTTCGAACAACTTCCTCATTATCATTCAATTACAGATTTTTCCTACCTGTCTCTAAGATTCAACTATCTCTTCATCTCCAGCCGAGTTGAGTTTTACATCAGCTTTCAACATATGACTCTTCCGAACAAAGCTTGGTTGATTTCTCTTATCAACTAACTTATCTACGCTTCTCCATCACAGACAGTTCATCAAAAAACTACATAGATAGCAGACTCCTTCGATTACCATAGTCCTCTTGTTCAACACCTATGTTTTTACTCACCGAGTATCCCAAAAAGATACCTTCATCGCCTTTAGCATCAAAAGCTTTTAAGTTGTCATTGCCATTACTGCCATGATTTAAGCACCGTGATCCAAAGATTCAAAAATATCCAACATTCGCTTCCTCCCCGGGCCCAAATATCATGTGGAGTTTTTGATAATTGTCTATTGATCATACATCTATTCCGGGAGTGTAGCAAGCCAAAGATTGATGGCTTCAAACTTCAAAATCTCTTAGGCAAACTAGCTCACTGGCCTAACATGGTCCTCGCAGCCTTCCTAGAGTTATGTTTTTTCTTTCACCTATTCCATTCCATTCACGTGGAGTTCTTGTGAATCGATAACTCATGAGCAATACCATTTTCAATACACAAGAGTTATAATCCCATTGACAAACCTGCCATCGAATACCCGAGCCGCCACTACTCACTCGCCAATATAACTCATGCATTATACGGTGACAACGTGCTAGTCGCATTGGATATTGGTATTTGCGTGATATATTTTGTTTCCAATAAATTGATTAATTTATAAATTTTAAAACTCTTATATAGTACTAGTTATCGATTACCAATTTAAGTAGTTGATTGTACATGAAATATAAGAAATTAAGAATATTTAGCCGCATGTGGAACTATCGCATCTCATTAGTTTACACGTAGTTAACATAATTAAAAGGTGACGGGTTATCAGACAAGATATACAGTTAATCCACAATTTGAGAGAAAGCAATTGAATAAGATTCCATATATATATATATATAGTTCGGTTGAGATAACATTTGAAAACAATATCTATTTAGACAAATGGATGATTCTATAAAATAACAAGGAATACATACGACTAGATTTACATTTTTCCTACATTAGATATGAAGGGCTATATTGAAATTATAAATAATGCAGTTATCTTGACAACAAATACTAAATATGACACATGACACACGCATATACTCGGCTGGGAAATTTATTGTTGTCAGATTTTGACGAATGCCATGTAAAACTTAGGGGAAGTCAGCACCCCATTTTTTTCAGATTTTTATCAGAATAGAAAACAGACGATTTAGCCAGTCGCCACGCCCGGATATGCAAGAAGTCAATCGAAGGCTAAATGAAGACTACGTGATAGCAAATTTAGCATGGCTAGGGAGAGAAGTCAAGAACTCGACTGAGGAGTATCAAATTGCCATACTGTGAGTAGTTGTCACTAAGTCAACTCTAGATGTGCCAAACAAGTCCAACAGATGGCTGCATGAAGCCTTTCATCGACAGAAATTGACTCAAGTCACTCCTGCAAGCCAAGGAACCGCAAGTCATGCATCATAAATCGAAAAGAGTCCTAGTACTTGCGAAGTCAAGAAAGTTACTTAAATAACTAATACTTCCATGCCGCAATATTCTAAAGTGCCTCACCCCGTGCTGCAAAAGGAATAAACCAACGTAAGATCAGACTGTCGTGTTTCCTCGAATGAATGTTAAAAGACATTTAATACGCAGGAAATGTCAACATCAAGGATCGCAACAAGACAAGCCAACGAACACCAAATTGCTTTTGAAAATCACCTATCTCTTCAACGCGTGATTTTTGAAAGAGCACTATAAAACAGCGATGAATCAATTTGAGAATAAAGTTACCTTGCATTCGAACTACTTAACATCCAAGCCAACATCTCGAGCCATAACCAAGCAAAATATTCTCAAGTTATTCAAGCAAATCCTCAAGCCTAAACTTCAAGGAAATCGATCCAACACCAAGTCGTGAAGGAAAGACAACTCAAATCATAGTTAAGAGGAAACTTTTTGAAGAATCAAAAGGGTCTACATTCTGGCCAGAGATTGTGAGTAGGGTTCAAGGCTCGAACCGCCTCAAGTTATCGAGGGCTTCATGATCCAATGCAAAGGTTTTGAGCAAATGAGTCAAGAGCAAGTGCGCGCAGTCTAGCAAGGTTAGGAGCCTGACGAGGCCACCAGGTGACAAGGCATCTCCAGACCGAGTCCCAAAGATCAAGTCACCGTGGTGATCGCACCAGATCCTGGACTCAAGTAACTACTTTGCACTCGATCAATACAGTGGATTCCCTCTGTGAGCTGGAGAAGTTAGAGGAGGAAGTGATACCCCATCTTTCGAACTCTATAAAATTTATCATGGCCATTTACATTTCAACATATTACTTATCGCACATTCTTTAACACCGATAACTGATTCCAACCGATAATTAATGTTAAGCAAAACTGTTCATAAAAACAAACTTAAACCAAATTCAAGGTGTTAAGATTTCCATCGAAAAATCTCATCACAACCAAGTTAAGGTTTAGACTAAACAAATTAGTTATTCTATCAACAATTTCAATCGAACTGGCTGAGTGGCTAACTCACGGGGTTGACTAACTTAGTTGTCCACCAAGGACTTAATTGACAAGCAGATTTAACTCAAATATTTTAAAAGGACTAAAATCGAAAAAGTTAGTGCGTTTTTACTCAACCCCTTCTAAACCTTACTCACACCCCTCGGGGACCTGCTGGTATCGATGAGCTGTCTCCATTGAGCCTTCCGCATCGTTACCGAACTAGATCTCCAATCTTTCAAAGAATTTTTTTAACACTTGTTCTTTCAAAAGCCATTTTTCTAATAGCAAAGTTATTATCATGAAGCAAATTTGACACGCATCCCTATGTTCACCATCGAGGAATTTGACGACCGAAAATACGATGTGCTCATCTATCCTTACATGATGAGATATGGATAGTGATAGAGATGGGCCACCGCAAATAATGAAGGTGAACACACTGCAAAGGAGAGTCAACAGCAATTAAGCTGTGATATGAGTCGCTCCTCCTGCACAACCTATGGTTGAAAAGCCTGTGAGTCGAATGGACTAATGATGACGTAAAAGATACACTGACAATGTACAAGAACATACTTACAAAACTTTGGGCAAAGCCATGTTCAACAAAGTCAAATCTTGCAAGACACCCAAAGAAACTGGGAAAACTAACCTTAATTTGGAAGATCCGAGCAAATCAAGGAAAATAAATTATCTCGTTGTTGTTCAAAAATTTGAGAACTTTAAAATGCTTGCAGTGTGAAATAACGGATCACCGGATGCTAGATTCATCGAAATTACAAATGAGCTCTCAAGACTTGGGAAAGAATACACACGTATGAGACGTGTATGAAGATACTACGAGCCTCCCACCGAAAGCGGGAAATGAAGACTATGGCTCTATGCACTCGACGGACCTATCAAAATGTCCAATCATGAACTATTCTCAAACCTCAAAGCCTATGAGTTTGAGCCGAGAGAAGAAAAGATCAAGAGGAGATAGTTGTACCCAAAACAACCGCACTCATAGTCCGCGAAGTGGAAGAGAGCGAGACCAGCCAAGAATTGACCAGGAGGAAATTGCCTCACGGTTAAAAGATTCAACAAGTTCTTCAACAAGTTAACTACAAAATAAATAAAGGTGAATCCTCCGAAAGCAGACTCCCTCCAAGTCAAGGGAAGATAAAGCCACCAAAGAGAGCCGAGTATCAAAAGGTCGAATATCAAAGAGATGACAACCCAAGAAATGAGAGCCGATCAAAAAGTCAAAACTTGTGTTGAATCATAGATACCAGACACTTCGCTATGATCGGCCCATATCTCGTAGTCAATAAATACCTAATGAATGAGAAAGAAAAGTCTTCAACAAAGAAGACAAGAAAAAAAAAGAGCAATGTCCGTCGGGGCACGACACAACTAAGTCAAAAGAAGCGTAAGACCCCAGAGAGTAGTGAAGCCGACTACTCAAGTGATTCTCAAGAAGAAGTTTTTAACTGCCTAATGGCTAAAGAACAAGATCAACTGACCAAGGAGATGAGGTACATTCTAACTCATCTCACTCGTATTCTAAAGATAGTGATCAGACACACACACTTCATCACCTAATGACCTTTATGATTCATTAGTGCAAAAATGATGAAAGGTTTTTGAGTACATTAAATCCTCACACACACTATTAAATGAGGAAAACAGCCATTAAAGCTAAACCTCACAAATGATTGGAGTTGAGTACTCTAAGTCACATAGCCGATGAGAACAAAGAGTCAAGGCCGAAAATGCAAAACTAATAGCAGAGATAAATGTTATAGATAAGAGGAAAATGACCTAAAATGTGATCGCTCATTCACTAACGCATCTAAATCATCGATGCCCTTATCATGAGCCAAAAAGGACGTGGAGACAAGATTGACATATGATTCAATTCCTTTGTGCATAGTCAAACTCCCTGAGTGATTGGAAAAGGATCTTCAAATAATGAAGCTTCTAAAAAACCAAGATACCAAATGCCGCACACACATCATTCCAAAGCACAACCACACACAAACTGGCTAGATATAAAGAAAAGGAAAACAACCATTGAGTATGCCGAGAGGACAATCGAGAAGAAACCAAAGCAGAAGTTCCTCAAAGAAACTCCAAATAGAAAGATCAGGAAGAAGAAACAGAACTACCAAAACCCCGTAAATTCTATCAAAGGAACAAATATGATGGGAATGGTAGAAACTACCCAAGTCAAGATGATCTGGAATAATGTGAAACATCACCCAAGACCTACGGAATACAAGCCTAAATGGCAAAGACCTAACTCAAAGAAAGGTCATTCCAAAGGCCAAAGAGCTATTATCAAGACACATATGCACCCAAGCACTACACTGGTAAATATCACAATTACCCGTAGAAGGCAATCAAGTAAAACACACACACAGCATACATACAAAAGAGACTGATGTATGAACCTAAAGCTCCTGCCAGCTTTGCCAAAATGAATTATGATTATGGCACGAGATAGATGGCAACCTCTGTGCAGTCAAATCATTCGCTATAAAGCTGGTTGGATCATCTTACAACACTAACCCTCAGACCCGCATAAAGTATGTGTACCTAAAAATCGATTCCTTGATTGCAGTTCAAGAATAAAGTGCCAAGGAACCTGGTATACGGATGGGTCGTTTGCATACACGACAGAAACAAGAAAAATCACAAGATTCAAGGAAATTAGAGGTGCAAAAGTCATATTTGCAGAAATGAAGCCTGTAAACAAGAGGCACCGGATCTATCAAGAAAAATGGATTAGAAATCACGTATGTCGCATATGTTGAAGGCCTCAATTTCAACTTACAAGATCAACTCGTGATGCGGCTATATTGTCGATTCACGGGAGTATGCCAAATCAAAGACATCAATCAAATGAAATAAAGGTTGCAAGGATCCGCACAAAAGAATACGTGACGCGGTGGTAGATTGGTCACCGCCACACCAAGCACTTGTTTATTAGAAAAAGAGTACACCAATCAAGTCGGTCCGCACAAGAAGCCGTTGTCAGCCACGAATGTCAAGACAATTAAAAGCTTGAAGGAGTGGTCTTGCAGGCGACTCCTTGCATCGATACAAGAAGCGAAAATATTTGTGATGCATGCCGATGGGAAAGCAGATTAAATCATCATTTAAAGAGAAGTCAAGTCCATCTTCAACAAGAATATCGTGATCAAGTTACACACGGATCTATTTGGTCCCGCTGAGCCACCAAAGATAAGCCGTGGGAAGTTAAAATAAACTCTAAATGAGTGGTGGATGATTATTCAAAAATATACAACGGACAATCTTCATGTGTAAAAAGAAGGAAACTTTTGAGAAGCTACACACTCGATGAAAAGAGTTCAAAATGAGAAGAGTCAAACCATTATAAAGCTAAGATTCGATAGAGGACCGAGTTTGTCAATGGAATAATAACTCAAGATTGCGTGTTGAAAATGGTATTACTCACGAATTATTCCCGCAACAAGGACTCCACAACAGTAACGGAGTTTCGCAGTTATGAACATAACTCTCAAGAAAGCTACATGTGGCCATGTTAGTCAAGCAGGTCGCTAAAAGATTTCAATGGTCAAGAATAAACACAAAGATGCTATACTCAAAATAGATGCATGATAAATAGACAAACCGACAAAGACTCCCTTTGAGATTGGATGTAAAGAAAGCCAAATGTTGCATATTTTAGAATCTTTGGATGTAAATGCTTCATCCACAACAATGGCAAGAATAATCTAAAGTGCTTTTGATGCTAAAGTCGATGAAGGTATCTTCCTGGATACTCAACAAAAGCAAAGCCTATAGAGAGGCCGAACAAAAGGACTATGGTCACGTAAAAGTCTATCCATGTGGTTTTTGATGAACCTAATGTAAATGGAGAAGACATTGAAGGGTTAGATGATAAGCTAAATCAGCCAACCATGCGTAAGAGTCCCTATGTTGAAGTCAAGCCGAGAAATTAATCAAGGTGAAGATGAGATAGTCAATCTCAAAGATAGTCGGAAAATCAGCTAAGTTGATAATGAGAGAGTCGCTTCAAGATAACACAACCGAAGACGATCAACCCACCGACTTACTCCAACCCGATGTGAGACGGGCCGAGAGACCATCCACCGTGCAGCTAGTCATTGGAGATGTAAGAGATGGTGTAAGAACCAGGATCCAGCTCAAGAAGCCATGTTCACTTGTTTCATTTCCCAACAGAGCCAAAAGATGTGTCCAAGCCATCGATGATACACATTGATTCAGCCATGCAAGAAGAGTCAATCTTTGAAAGAAACAAAGTATGAGAATTGGTTCAAAGACCAACCCATCAAAATGTCATTGGCACAAAATGGGTTTTCGTAAACAAGATGAATGAAGAAGGTTCTGCGGGGTAAGAAACAAAGCAAGATTGGTAGCCAAAGGGTATTGCTAAGAGGAAGGAATAGATTTTGATGAAACATTTGCCTCGTTGCAAGATTAGAAGCAATAAGGATGTTTCTTGCCTATGCCGCACACAAGAACTTCACCGTATATCGATGGATGTGAAGAGTGCATTTTTAAATGGACTGTTAGAAGAAGAAGTCTATGTTGAACAACCTCCGTGATTTGATGCGATGGATACGGATGCGATGGCAAACCAAAGTGGATCAAACAAGATACATGAGCACTTATCGATCATCGCTTATCTCACAAAGAAGTAGGCGACATCACCTTTGTCATTAGGTGTATGTGCAAGATTTCAATCTGCACAAAAAGAAAGTCATACGATCCAGCCTAAGAGAATCCTAAGATACTTAAAAGGATGCCGTGAAGTCGGCTTATGGTATCCAAAGGAAGGAGGATTCAAGCTTATTGGTTACTCGTGACCACTATGCCGATGTAGAGTTGACAGAAGAGTACTTCGTGTACATGTCGATGCTTGAAACAGATTGGTTTCCCTGGTTCATCAAGAAGCAAAATTCAATAGTCACATCCACATTGGTTGAAGCTAAGTACATAATGCGGGGCAAATTGCAGCCCAAATCTTATGGATGAGACAACAACTGAGAGATTATGATGTTGAGGAAAAAGAAATTCCAATTATGTGTGATAACATGTTGCTATTGCAATCACTCGAGTAATCCAGTGTTGCACTCAAGAACAAAACACATTGATGTCGATATCATTTCATAAGAGATCATGTGGAAAAGAAAGACATCACCTTGAATATATCTCAACCGAGCAAACAAGTTAATGACATATTCACAAAGCCATTATGTGAATCAAGATTTGAAGAACTCAAGCATGAGCTAGGGTTGATTGAGCTAAGTTAACACTCGAAGACTCAAGAAGAAGAGATGAAACAAGAAAAGATGAAAATGGAGTTAAGTTCATAAATCGCCTAAGTGAATCACCAGATCGAAAAATCACCAGATCGAGTTAGTGACGGTGAGTACCTATGTGAAAAGAGGAAGAAGAGTTGAATCGGCCTAGGGAGTAAGCTGAATTATTTATGAGCTAAGTGACAAAAACGCAGTCATTTTTAATGAGCGGGGAATATTTTTAAGGATGACGCGGTAGCCCGCCATAATGACGTGCATCAAAAAGTCGCACAAGAAAGCATATGATTGATATAAATGCTTCCGCATTAAATGCGAGCAATTAAATGCTAATCGGCGTGCTAAACCGAGCCGTTGATCTCGATCAAATTTCAAAACCGTATGCACGCCCTTTCATAACCCACATATATACCATTTCGTCCGTTTTCTCTCACTTTACACAAACTGCTCATCTCTCTTAAAAGCAAAGAAAGCAACTCTTCTATCGAAACCCTACAGATCTCCAGAGTAATTTTCCAAAAGTTTCGTTTGGTAAAACTTCAAGAAATGGCATCCACTTACGATTTTGTTAAGTTGGGAAAGAAAATCCACACTGGCTCTACTGTAGATTTTGAAGGTATGATCAAATAGGGGTTAGATGAAACCCTTGTGAAGAAGATAGCCGAGAAAGTGGAGAAATCGGGTCGAAACCATTTCTCACTATGGAGTTTCGATGACTTATGTCGAAGAAGTCGCCATTCGCGTGAATGCCGAAATTCACGACGAGGGCATCAAGTCCTCTGCTCATTGAAAAGAGTTTACGATCACCGCCGAGATCTAGCGAATCATTGTTTGCTTCCGTTGGAAGGAAAGCTAGGAGATATTGGAGGCCGATGTAAACTTGGGCCGCATGGAAGGAAGTGGCCAAACATGACTATGTCGCGAAGGTGGTTTACGGTGATAAGAAGTCAAACGAAAGAAGATTACCACAAGTTGATGGATATTGTTGCCAAGTCGTAGACATCAAATTTGGAAGCTTTAATCACTATCCAAACTAAGCCGATCGTGATGGTCGCGATCATGCAGAGAAGAAGGTAAATTGGTTGAGTTTGTATACGTAAGCAGACTATGCCAAAATGTTGAAATAAGTCTTTCAAGGAAGATGGATCGCTCGGAGGATCCTTGGGTATGGCCTTGTGATTGGCCAATGATGGAGGTGAAGGAGTTCCACTCCGACATGGATGTGCGTTCCATGTCAACAAAGAAGATGTTCCGATCGAATCTTTTGGAGCTCGTAAGAGAGCTTACGCCAAGAGAGAGCGGATACAAGTGAGGGGGAATCAACTGACCCTTGTAGATACATCTGTCTCCTCCTCCCAAGAAGAAAGCCGCCCCGCACTGGAAAGAAGATCACGCCCCAAAGCAAAGAAAGAAGACAAAAGATGCACCCGCCCCCGCAGCCGAGTCACCGCCCGCAGCCGTGTCTCCCCGCCCTCGTAGTCGCAGCAGAGAAGGAATCCTTAGTACCTTTCTCCTCGGATCAAGAAGAAGAGCTCGCCAAGACGAGAAAGGCAACGCTTAAGACAATCGCGAAGGCCTTTACCTTCGAGGAACCGGAGGAAGTGGAACTGCACGTTCCTGGTGAAAACCAAAAGAAGAATAAGACTCATCAAGTGTTCGAGCTTGAGAAAACAATGAGTCCGCCACTCACCGAACAGATCGTTGAAATAGTTTGGAGAAGTAGAGTCTCCAGAGATTATTGATGAATCGCAAGTCTCTTGAGGACCGATCAGCAGAGGCAAGTCAAGACCCAATGGGACAAAATAAATTGAGGAAAAAGAAGCAAGTTGAGACATTTGAATCTCTGTCGATAGATCGCATCTCCGCTGCGACAGATGCCGAGAGGTGAAGAGCAAGCAAGCTCTACAACCCTCCATTCCCGAGAAAGGAGTTCAAAGAGAAGATGATGATGATGATGTGATCATGCTATCTCCACCATATCCGGACATTCAAAATCGCCTGCGAGAATGGAGGAAGTGGAAGCCGAGTCGATCGAGGGAACAATTCTAAAGACCTCCGAGTTTATTGAAGAAGAAGAATGATGGATTTCCTCGGTTTGACCAGAGTGGTCCAGGCATTCAGATAGGAGAATCGACATAGATATTTTAAACATCTTCAAAGAAAAGGAGAAGGAGCGACAAGGTAGAAGTTGAAGCCCGAGAGAAGGCCAATATCTCGCCCCTTCTTTGGAACCATCGATTACACTCATCCTCACCTCGATGTTCTCTCGGGGAAGTGAAGAGGATCCGACCCCTATTTCCGCCAGGAAGAGTTGGAAATGCAGCAGCCATGCGGGAATCCGAGTAATGCATGAGCAATAGCCGATGGAAGGACACGGAGAGTCTTCCAAATCACACCGAAATTGACCCTATGGGAGTGGTGCAAAGAAATTGCAAATGTTGTTGTCGCAACCACTTTCCCACTCATTTCGATGACGGATCTAAGGGCATTGGCGATGAACCGGAAATTCGGGGACCCAAGTCGAGCCAACCCCTATTGAAGGTGTCTTACCACCGCCCAACGCTGAACACTCACAGAAAACATTTGGGAGGTTGGAGAAGAGTGACCCCATTCCAAGTCACTCACCGGGTGTGCCACCGAGGAAAACTCCCTCCACCGCTGCCTAGGTCTGAGGTTGCTGATGACTCCACAACGAATCTCGGAGGCGAAGTGGAGAAGGAACAAGAAAAGAAACACAACAAGTTGTCACCGATTTACGACGCTCAAACGATTAAACTGCCTTTGAAGTGCCAATCGCTCTGACAGATCGAGGACGCTGGCCGATGCGGTCGAGGCACATGATGGATCTCGCCCGGGAGTTAACACTGGCAATGAGTGCAATCCACGAGTTGAGACTCCGTGGATGTCACCGTCGAAGACCCCAAGACAGTGAGTCTGTCGAAGGGAATGTCCAAAGCCTCGTTGCGATTGAGACTGCAGAAGATCAAGGCCTACGGGAGGTTGAGACTTCCTAGGTAAAGAAGCGAGAATACGTAACATCCCTTCAGCTTATCATCGATGCATCCGAGAAGAGATAAGTTCCTTCATGATTCCCAAGACAACCATGATGTAACATTTTTGGGATCCGAAGGTGAAGATGAGGCCGAGTCATCCCCCGTTGCAAGTCTAAACGACTCGGTGAGGATGTTCTTCCCAAAGACGTAAGCTGTTTAATTTAAGGCCGCTTTCGTCAAAAGTTCATTTTGATGATGAGACACCCTACAAGTCTCATCATCGTCCGATGACGCTATCGATACGGCCGAGGACCGATAACTCATATGGAAAACCAGTTTGAGACCAACGGCCTGTTGGAGACAGCTAAGGCTCACCACTGGTCCATACCACAATGACACCCAGCTAAATCACAGCCAATCACAAGCAGCTCCCAAAGCTGCAGAGACCGACCCACCGGGCACATCACGGCCGCAAGTCACATTGAACAGATTCCCTATGTCCGTGATGATGCGTTTGAACAAACTTTCCCTTTCTCACTTGAGCTTCCCCGATCTTGATGAAGAATCAACCGAGATCAACAACGTTTCCATAGACTCCGATCCAATCATTCCAATAGATACCATCGTCCAGCAAACTTTGACTTTGACGCTTGGCCGCCACCGAGACTGAGGAGGTAACAACCGAGGTTCGAGAAGATTTTAAGACTATATTTGCAGAGATAGAGAAGATGGAAAGGCACCAGGCCTCATTAGACATGTGGCCGGATAACCGAGATGCTAATCTTATCGCTGCGTCTGGCGTGGAATCATAGTCAGGATCCGAGAATGGTGGCAACAACATCGACAATGCGCGTTGAACAAGTTTGATATTTCAAAGCATTGTACAACAAGATGCTAATCAGAGCGCCGATAATCCGACATGAAGAAGAGGATGCAAGAAAACATTGATAGAATGCATACCTCTCATACCACGAAATGGAGTTCGCGCGAATTTCATCGAAAAGAACTTCACGTAGAGGAGAACATGAATGAAAAATTCAGCATTCTTATGGCTGAAATGATGTTGGTGACAATTTGAATCCAACGCCACTCGCACGTAATTCCGAGAAGCATACTCCGCAGCCATAATCCAAGCGTAACTCGCCTATCGGGCCGCTTAGATTTCATGCTTGTCGGGCATGTTTCATGGGGTTCTCTCCTTTGATGATGCCAAAAAGGGGAAGAGGAATACCTAAAGACGTTGGAAGGGTAGGCAATCGAGAAGAAGGACGCAATCGTGAAGGAGAGAAGAATGGGGTGGTGAAGAAAGAAAAGGGAAAATCGTTGAGGGAAGGTTCAAGGATATGACTTTGATGGTTGCTAGAACCCTCAACAAGGACTTGTCACGGTGACATAATCAAGAAACTTCCAATGATTTCTGCCGCTCCAACACTCTGCTTTGTGCCCATGTCTCGAAAAAGAGGAAGATAGTAGAAGCAGAGATGCGGAGATTGAAAGAAAAATGGATGCCTGCGATGGACATCCGAAACAATACGGAGGCATTCCGGGAAGAAGAGACACCGATGCCATTTCGGACGTCGGAACCGAGCCTAGATCATTGTTGATGAATTCAAGACGCCGCATCCGAGGATACTTCGAGAACATGACCATGGCCCAAGCCTGGGATTTGTATTGGGAAAAAGGCCTCAAGCTGTGTGAAGAAGCTGACAGGCAGCAGACTCCTAGAAGTCACTCTGCTGGCCACTCTGCTGGTCACTCTACTGAAAAAAAGAAGGCCCCAGTACAATACACACCCAGAGGAAGAAGTAGAAGCGGTGGAGGAAGAGGTTTCAAACCTAGACCTCTACCCAAAAACATTGAATATATAGATCCATGGAAGAAAGGAGGGATCTATTGGGCTGGGTTTGACGAAGTAGCCAACCTGCAAGTGGCCAAGAACAATGCTGGGTATGTAAAGAGAATCGAAGAAGAAAATAAAAGACAAACTCAGCTGTGGGAAGAGAGACAAGAAAGAAAAAGAAGAGATGAAGTCGCTTTAAAAGCCTATGAGAAAAAGAAAAAAGAAAGAAGAAGAGAAAAAAGTCAGAAGACGACAGAGCTGATGAAGAAAAAGGAGAGGTGAAAGGAGATGAAGTGTTGCTGTCCACCCCTTCATGTAATTTACTTTGGTAAATACATAAGTATGTAAGTCTTCTGTACATTGACTAAGAAATTTGTAATTTCTCTATTTTTTTTACGTAGACATAGATGTTTGCTCTGATACACTTTGTAAACAAATGTAAAGGACAAGAATGTTATGATCAATAAAAAGATTGATTCTACGCATACATTCTCTTCTTCGCACTACCGTATGTATCTTTGATGCTTACATTCTTGCATGTATGTTTTAAGTTTTGGCATCATCAAAAGGGGGAAATTATTGGGAAATTTATTGTTTAGATTTTGATGAATGCCATGTAAAACTTAGACTAGGAAGTTGGCACCCCATTTTCTTTGTATTTTGCATTGAATAGATAGGGTTATGCAGTGAGTCAAGTCGCCTATGCCCCGGATATGCAAGAAGTCAATCAAGGCTAAAATGAAGACTCCACTGTATAGCATAAGCTGAGTATGACAAGGAGGAGAAGTCAAGAACTCGATCAAGGAGTATCGGTGGCTACAATTGTGAGAAGTGTCGGTCAAGTCAACTCTGCAGACAACCAAGTCAAGTTGAAGTGAGCGATGATGAGTCTTCCAATGATTGGGAGCCGACTCAAGTCCCCGGGGAAGTCAAGGAACTGCAGTCAAGTCAAGACAACTGAAAAGAGTCCGTTGTATGTAAGCAAGAAAGTTACTTAAATAAGTAATACTTCCATGCCGCAATATTCTAAAGTGCTCATCCCCTTAAGCGTGCGAAAGGAATAAACCAGTGGGAAGCATCGCACATGTGTCGCTCGGGAATGTTGCAAGACATTTAATACGAGGAAATGTCAACATCAAGGATCGCAACAAGACAAGCCAATCGAACACTAGTGTCTTTTGAAAATCAGATCTATCTCTTCAACGGGGCAGGATTTTTGAAAGAGCACTATAAAAGGCAGAGGAATCAATTTGAGAATAGTTACCTTGCATACCGAACTACGAACATTCAAGCTAACATTCGAGCCGTAACAAGCAAAATATTGTCAAGTTATTCAAGCAAATCCTCAAGCCTAAACTTGAAGGAAATCGATCCAACACCAAGTCGTGAAGGAAAGACAACTTCAAATCGTTGAAGAGGAAACTTTTGAAGAATCAAAAGGGGTCTACATTCCAAGGAGGATTGTAGAAAGGTTCAAGTCGAACCAGTCTCAAGTTATTGGAGGGCTTCGTGATCCAATGCAAGAAGCTTGAGCAAATGAGTCAAGTAGCAAGTGCGCACCGCTGGGTGCGGAAGAAGGAGCCTGACGAGAAGCCATTTGTGTGACCAAGGCATCTCCAGATCGAGTCCCAAAGAATCAAGTCACCGTGTGTGATCAAGACTTGTATCCGGACCGTTAACCACTTTGTACTGATCAATACTTAGTGGATTCCTCCAGAGTTGGAGAAGAGAGGAGTAGAAGATTACCCCATCTTCGAACCTCTATAAAATTTCTTGTGTCATTTACATTTCAAAGATATTACTTATCGCACATTCTTTAATACCGCCGATAATTTGCATTCCAACCGATAATTAACAAGTGCTAAAATAAAGTGTTAAAACAAACTTAAACCAAATTCAAAGGTGTTAAGTCCTCCAATAAAATCTCATCACAACCAAGTTAAGGTTTAGACTAAACAGTGACTTATTCTATCAACAGCTCAATCGAGTCCATTGAGTGGCTAACTCTTTGGTTAACTAACTTAGTGTCCACCAAACGACTTGTGTATTTAACTCTAAAATATTTTAAAAGAACTAAAATCGAAAAGTTAGTAAGGTTTATTCAACCCTCCCTTCTAAACCTTACTCACACCCCCTTCGGGGACCTACATATACATAGGTATGTACTAATCTAAACAATGAATTATCACCTATAATATTATAGTAATAATATATATATAAATGTGGATTTCTTACCACCGCCTTACAATGGATGGGATATACATTAATATCATTCAATAGATAAACATACACACATATAAGCGGCTGAGTGGTGAATACACTCAACCGTGTATAAAAGAAAAGTAGTGGCCAAACATATAGAAAAAAAAAAAGAAGAAGAAAAATTAAGAGGTTTGCTTACGGACTAGGTAACTGGTAAGTGGCTTCCATATTTATCTTTATCTTCATTTAGTTTGGTCATTATGATGAGGAGTTCATTTAAATGTTGATTTCTACTTTTGTATTTTATCTACTGTATGTAAGAAATACCTATTTACTTTTAAATGTTTTGGTAATAAAATCGAAAGAAGCCCATAAACATTTATATGCTTTCTTTTAAGCAAAAAGAAAAAAAAAGAGATCATAATTCAGAAACTCCATGGATCAGAAGATGACCTTATTCAACTATATGTTGTGAATAAAAGTAAAATTAAATGTTTATCCGTGGAAAGGATTCGATAGATGGGGGTAAGAGTTCTAACTTGATTAATACATTAGAAACTATAATAAAAATGTGTTGTGAATTCACTATTAGCAAGTTTCTTATTATAACTATGAGATGTCGTTTTTGTTTGAGAATGAAATAAAATAGAGTGGGCAAATAGAATGATAAAAATATTAGAATTATATCTATTTTGTTTATTATGTATTTGATATTGTCGTAATCGGGGTCGAGGGTATAGATTAAATTTATAGAAAATAGTTGGAACGATAATTGATATTTTAGAACTTAATACAAAGGCCGTAATACATTATTTAAAGGTGGTTGATAGATTTAAATTCGTAAATTGAGGGATTCCACTAGAGTTGGTATATCTCAAGCTTACGATATTCAAGGTCCGATTATAGGAATAAGTGTGGTAAACTTGTCAATTGAATATTTCAAATTAAATCTGTATCATTACGCATTGTCCACATCTCCATGGTCGAAAGTTGACGATAGAGTTAACAAACCAAATAAGTAAGACACGAAAGGGCAAGGTAAGTGAAAATCCATCTCAGAACTACAATGCATGAACATAGTATTTCATGTTTTATGATACTAATGTGATTCTTGTATCCGGATGAATGCATTATGGAAACTTTGGTGTTCATATATTGCTTGGTGGATATTGGAGTGTGATGACTATTGTTTCATTGAGCATGTCATTCATTGGCATTTGCACGCATGCAAACATATGAGCGTTGTTGAGATGAGGTATGCACGACATGGTAACTTTCTATGAAAAGAAAAGGTTTTGGTTGGCGATGCTAGTGCACCGAGACATGTGAGGCATGCTTTTATGATATATTTTGGGTGTTACTCCTCGGAGGATCATAGGGGTTGACAGGGGGTATGCCTCCGATGGTCACGGGGCGGACCACTTGATCGTATCCTTATTGAACCGTCAGGGGGAAGACTCTTGGGGGATCATTGGGGAAGACAGGGACGGACTCGGTGGTCCCTGGAGATGGCCCTAAAGCGGTGTCAATATGATTATTATTGAGCTCGTGTGATGTGAGACATCACTTTGGGTATGTGAGACATTCTGACGAGGCTCATTGATTATTAAAGCCCAAATGCCATGTGAGACATCACTGGTATGTGAGAAATTGACGGGTTGATTGATTATTGATGTCCGATGCCACGTGAGATATTACGGGTATGTGAGACATACGGACCGACGACTTGATCATTAATACTATGTTGAGTTATTTACGGTGCATAGCGGTGGGTCAAGGGCCCAATGAAAAGAAACGACTCAATAAATGTTTCAAACTCGTTTTTGCGCACTTCTAGTAAAACATCCTGGAATGCGTGCATGTGCATTACATTGTTCTTTCAAAGATGCATGATTTTTGCTTATCGGGCATTAGCTCACGTAGTTGATGCATTGTAGGTGAATTTGGTAACGCCGATTTCACGGGCTTATGGGGCAGGCCGACCTCCTACAAAGCCATCGAGGACAACGTATATGGATGACGACACTGTTGGGCTATGTTGATGGGTCACCTTTCCCTTTTGGTCTTGTATTATATTATGGTTTAAGGTTGTACCTCTTTTGGAAACTCGATATAAATATGTACATGTAAATAGTTGGGTGATGTGGGTTATGCATTTGATCACGTGGATGTCTCATTGTATTTATTAACAGGGGTTGGTTACCTCTTTTTGTTTGTGGACATGGCTTGTCCTTATCTTGATTTTTACTTGTTTGTTGTTAAAATATCACAGGGATCAAAAAACAAAATTGTTACACGTTTTAAGTAGAGTTTGTGGCCGAGTTTTACTATTTATATATTTTCCAGTAGTCATAATAGGGGTGGGCGTCACGGTTCCCATGTCGACCTTATCTTTATAATGGTTTGACTCTCTTATTTTGAACTCTTCTCATCAACTGAGGTAGTTTCTCGCAAGGTTTCCTTCTTTTTACACATAAAGATTGTCCATGTGTATCTTGAATAATCATCCACCACTACTAACGTGTATTTCTTCCCACGATACTACCGGTTCAATCGACCAATAAGTCCATGTGCAGTAAATGCAATATCCTGGTTGAAGAAGAATTTGGCTTGTCCTTGAAAGATGATTTAATTTGCTTTCCCATTTGGCAAGCATCACAAATGCTTTCCTTCTTGTACACTGAGTCAGGAAGTCCTTCCACAAGATGACTCCTTGCAAGCTTGTTGATCGTCTTGAAATTCAGGTGACTCAGTTTCTTGTGTCACAACCAACTTGATTCAGTTGTACTCTTTCCTAGCAGACATGTGCTTGGTGTAGCAGTTGACTAATCCACTATATACATGTTCTTCTGCCTTGATCCTTGAAGCACAATCTCATTTGATTCAACATCCTTGATTTGGCAAACTCCCATGTTGAATCAAACATTATATCCTTTGTCACAGAGTTGACTGATGCTCAACAAATTGAAGTTTAGATCTTGAATATATGCTACATCTGTGATCTCTAGTCCATTCTTTCTGATGGATCCAGTGCCTTTGATTTCACCCGGAGCTTCATTTCCTCCAAATATGACTTTTGCACCTTTGATTTCCTTGGATTTTAACAGATTTCTCTTATTCCCTATCATATGTCTGGAACATCCACTATCCATGTACCAGGTTCCTTACCACTCAGTTGTTCCTTGAACCTGCAATTAAGAAAATTAGTTTTTAGGTACCCATATTTGCTTGGGTCCTAAGGGGTTAGTGCTATAAAGTGTTCCAACCAACCTATAGCCGGATGATCTTTTTGTACATTAGCGAATTGCTTGGGGGCTTTAGGATCATACATCTATCTCTTTTGTGTATATGCCTATTTGTGTGTTTGAACATTTGCTTTCTTGGGGTAATAGTGGAACTTCTGTGCATATTGGATTTTGTGTCTGGGTGCATGTGCTGATTATAGCTCTTTTGCTTGGGAATGACCTATAATGCGGTTGATGTCTTTGCCACTTAGCTTATATCACATTGGTCTTAGCTGATATCTCATTTGGTTATTCCATAAGCTTGGCTTAGGTAGTTTCTACCATTTCTATCATATGATTTTCTCTGTTGAAATCTCTGGGGCTTTTGGTAGCTCTATTTTGATTTTACAGAGTACTTCCTGTTTGGAGTCTGCTGATGGACTCTTCTGAATTTAGTTTTAGCTGTCCTGTCAGCATACTCAGCTGACTTTTTGCCTTTTCCCTTGTATCCAAGGCCAGTATGGTTGTGATTGTGTTTTTGAGTGGGTGTTGGTGCAACATATGTTGCTTTGGATTTTTGGACTCCCTCATTGTTTGAGGATACTTTCTCCATAACCACTTTTGGGAATTGGGCATGCACAAAGGAATTAAATTCAATGCCTGTCTTATCACCACTTTCTTTTTGAATCATTATAAGATCATCCAATGATTTGGATGCCTTAGTAAATGAAGCAATCACATTTTTAAGATCGTTTTCCCTATTTTCTGTAGCGGCTAAGTCTGCTTCGATCTTGGAAATTTCAGCCTTCAGCTTTGTGTTCTCATCAGCTTTATGACTTAGAGTACTCAGCTCCTTAGTCAGCTCTGAGTTTTGGTATTTAAGCTGCTTGTTTTCCTCATTTAACAATGTGTGAGAGGTTTTTATACGCTCAAAATCTTTCATCATTTTGCCAATTGAATCATAAATATTTGTGGGTGATGAAGTGTTTGTGTCACTATCACTATCACTTGAATCAGAATGAGATTAGTTAGAGTGTACCTCATCTTCTTGATCTTTGGAGTCTTGTTCTTTGGCCATGAGGCATATCAAAGCCTCTTCCTCGTATCACCGAGTAGTCGCCTTCACCGCTATCTAACTTTGTTGGTTCCTTGCACTTGGTTGTTTTAGTAGTCTCAGCCCAAACATGGCTTTCTTCTTTTCCCCTGTCTTCTTTCTCTCAAGACTTTTCTTCTATTCATTTATGTACTTATTGGTGGTGGATAAGGTCACACCAAAATGGGTGTCCTGGTTGCCTATAATTCCAACACAGGTTCTCGGCTCCGCAAGTCCTCTTTCAGCTCTCTGATACTCAGTTCTTTGGTGTTCACCTCTCTTGGGTGGTCTGTCCTCTTTTTGCCATCAGGGCAATCTCTTCTTGGTCTATGGTCTCCTTGGATTCAACTCTCTTTCCTTCACCAACCATGAGTGAAACTGTCTTGGGTACATCTGTCTCATCTTGTTCTTTCCTTCTTAGTTCAAACTCTTACGTTTTAAGATCAGAGAACAATTCATGGTTGGATGTTCTTGTTAGATCCGTGGAGTGTCTCAGGGCCATAACCGTCATTTTCCACTCAGTTGGGAGAGACCTTAGAATCTTCATACACATCTCCTTCTGTGTATATTCCTTCCCTAGAGCTGAAAGCTCAATGGTGATCTTTGTGAATCTGGCATCCAACTCATCCAGACTTTCACATGTAGTCATTTTAAAATTTTCAAATTTTTGAACAGCAACAGTTAACTTGTTTTCTTTGATTTGATCAGACCCTTCACAAATCAAGGTAAGTTTTTCCCAATTTTCTTTGGTTGTTTTACAAGGTTTAACCTTATTAAACATAGCCTTATCAAGAGTTTTATTAAGTATATCATTGGCAACATTGCCAAAATTGTATCTCTTTCGATCATCGTTTGTCCACTCATTTTGTGTGGTTTTTCCACCATAAGTGTCCAAGCTCTCGCAGTGCAACATCTTCTCCTTCAAGAAGAGTTGCGCTTCTTACAACAGTGTTGACCTTTAAGATTTGTAGTCCCATCTTCAATCACTAGCCACATATCATCATGCAGGGTTAATAGATGAGCCTGCATACGAATTTTCCAATCATCAAATTCTTCCAGAGTAAACATTGGAATGCGAGTTAGATTTGCTTACATGATAATAACTTTGCTTTAGAAATAAAATCTTTAAAAATTCAAGTGTTGATTCTTTGAAAAAGAATGAGATCTAGTTTAGAAACCAGCGTGGAAGGCTCAATGAACCAACCACTCTGATACCACTTGTAGGTCCCAAGGGGTGATGTGTAAGGTTTAAAAGGGGGGGTTGAATAAACCTTACTAATTTTTCGATTTTAGTCTTTTCAAGATATATTCAGAGTTAACTCAAATCAGCTAAATCCTTGAGGGACAACTGGGTTAGCTTACACAGCAAAGTTACCCACTTAACAGACTCGAATAGTATAACTTATTGTTTTACTAACACTGAAATTGATTGATTTGGTTTTGTCATTTAATGAACACTTTTCACCCTTAATGTTTTAAGCACGTTTTTCAATACTTTTTTTAGCAATGGTTATTATCAACAAATTTAAGCAAGTTTAACTTATCAGCAGATATAAAATAAATGCAAGAAATAGAGTATGCTGATATGTAAATAGACACAACCAGTTTTATAGTGGTTCGAGGATGGGGTAGTTCCCCTAGTGCACTCTTCTCCAACTCCAAGAGGAATCCACTAAGTAACTTAAGCTTGGTTACAAAGCAGCTATCAGTCCGAGACAACTTTGATCACACATCCTGCTGCTCCTAAAACTCAGCTTCTTCACAAGACAGTTGTCCTGTTACTTCAGCCTCCTTCAAACCCTTGGACTTGATCAATTAACCCTCCAACAGATTCAAAGCATCGGTTCGATCTGGAACCTTACTACTTCTCCTTCAAACTTGGAAAGTAGACCCCTTTGTTCTTGAAATCAGTTTTCCTCTTCAACTGATGAGGTAATCTTTCCTTCAATGAGTGTGTTGGATTGAATTCCTTCGAATTTAGGCTTGAGGATTTCTTTCAAAAGCTTGAGAGATGTTTTGAGGTTATTTTCTTTATGCTTGAATGCTTGTTAAACTCGATTATCTTCTCTCACTTGTTTCCTCATCCTTTTTTATAGTGCACATTAGAAAATATGTCCGGTGAATAGATAAACACATTTTGAAATCACACTCGTATGTTATTGGCTTGTATTGTCTTGAAGCATTAATGTAGATCGTACCATGAATAAATTACTCGCACCTTTCTTTAATCTTTGCAGGTTTTCGTAATTCCTATGGTTTCTTGATTTTAATTAGAAATTTATTTTGTAGATTTTGATGATACCATGTAAACCTTAAACTAGGAAGTTGGAACCCCATTTTCCTTGTAATTCGTATTGTAATAGATATGGCTAGAAAAGCCGAGTCAAGTCAACTATGCCAAGGAATACAAGAAGTCAATCATGGATCGGATTGAAGACTGTGTGTCACCGAGTATGGCCAATAAGGAAGTCAAGGACTCGATCGAAGGTGTGTCACCGAGGAAACCGTAGAAGTGTCACCAAGTTAGTTTAAGAAGCCAAGTCTCAAGGTTGAAGTGATAGTTGAGTCATCCATTGATCGAAGTCGACTCAAGTCACCGGGGTAAAGACATCGATCTAGTCAAGACAATCGACTTAGATCCGTTGATTAAAAGTCAAGAATGTTACTAAGAATAGTAACATGTCAAAGTCCCGGTGTAAAGTGTTGGTCCTGCACCATTGTGCAAAAGGAATAAACCAATGGAAAATCGCACCGTGTGTCGAAAGTCCGAATGTCGCAAGACATTTAATACGAGGAAATGTCAACATCAAGGACTCGCAGACAAGACAAGCACGAACACAAGTGACTTTTGAAATTAGCATATCTCTTCAACGGTCAAAATTTCAAAGTGCACTATAAAAGGCTGAGGAATTTATCGAGAAAAGGTTACTCAACCACGAACAAGCAAGTAATATTCAAGCAATTAACCTGCAAATATTCTCAAGTATATTAAAGCAAATCCTCAAGCCTGAAACTCGAAAGAAATCGATCCAACACAAAGCTGTGAAGGAAAGACAACTTCAAATCTGTTGAAGAGGAAACTTTTGAAGAGTCTACTTTCCAAGGAGGATTGTAGGAAGGTTCAAGGTCGAACCAGCATCAAGTTATTGGAGGGCTTCGTGATCAAATCCAAGAGCTTGAGAAGTGAGCTGAAGTAGTAAGGCGCAACCGCCCTGTCAGAAGAAGAAGTCGAGTCACAAGATAAGCCACTTTGTGTGACCAAGGTCGTTCTCGGACTGTTCACCACATTGTAAATTGATATGTTACATAGTGGATTTCTCCAGGAGTTGGAGAAGAGAGGATTAGAAGAATTACCTCATCTTCGAACCTCTATAAAAATTACTTGTGTCATTTATTTTTCAGCACATTTACATTTCTGCATACTTACATCATATCTGCTGATAAAACTCATATTTGCTATCCAACCGATTAATAACCAAGTGCTAAAAATCAAGTGTTAAAACAAGCTTAAAACAAATCAAGTGTGTTAAGTCTTCCGCTAATAAAACCAAAACAACCAAGTTAAAGTTCAGGTTAAACAGCCAAGTTATTCTATCAACAGCTCTATCGAGTTTGTTGAGTGGCTAACTTAGTCAATAACCAACTTAGCTATCCCTCAAGGACAAAACATTTTGAGTTAACTCGTTATAATTTCATAAGGACTAAAATAGAAAAGTTGGTAAGGTTTATTCAACCCCTTCTAAACCTTACTCACACCCCCTTGGGACCTACAAGTGGTATCGAGCGGTTGGTTCATTGAGCCTTCCGTGACCGGTTATGAACTAGATCTCTATCTTTTCAAAAAGGTTTTTAAACACTTGTATTTTCAAAATCTTTCATATTAAGCAAGGTTATTATCATGGAAGGAAATTTGACATGCATTCCTATGTTCACTGTTGAAGAATTAGATGATTGGAAAATTCGTATGCATGCTCATCTATCTGCTTTACAAGATGAAATGTGGCTTGTGATAGAGGATGGGCCACTGCAAATATTAAAAGTGAACACGGGTGAAGCAAGAGCAACCTTTGAAGAAAGACCAGCCATGGTTGAAAAACCAAGGACTGAGTGGACAAATGAAGATAGGTAGAGATACAACTTGGACAATGTGGCCAAGGACATACTCTACAAGACTTTGGACAAAGCAATGTTCAATAAAGTCAAATCTTGCAAACCCGCAAAAGAAATTTGGAATAAATCGACTTTAATTTGTGAAGGATCGTAACAAATTAAAGAAAATAAATTGTCATTCTTTGTCGTTCAAAGATTTGAAAATTTCAAAATGCTTGCAGGTGTGAAACCATGGATCAGTGGATGCCGATTCATCGAAATCACAAATGAGCTCTTGGGAAAGAATATACACAAAAGGAAATGTGTATGAAGATCTTAAGAGCCTCCCGATGAATGGGAAATGAAGACTATGGCCCCGAGACATTCAATGGACCTCTCAAAAATATCTAACCACGAGCTATTCTCAGACCTCAAACCCTATGAGTTTGAGCTGAGAAGAAAAGAACAAGAGGAGAGAGTTGTACCCAAGATAGCTGCAATGATAGCCAATGATGGAAAGAGAGCTGAACCCAAGGAAGCCATAGACCAGGAGGAGAATGCCCTAATGGTTAAAAGATTCAACAAGTTCTTCAATAAGAACTATAAAAGAAACAAATGTGAAACCTCCAGGAGATATTCAGCTCCCTCTAAGTCAAGGGAAGATAGGCCACCCAAGAGAGCTGAGCATCAAAGGGTTGAATATTAGAGAGCTGATAACCCAAGAACAGAAAGAGTCGATCAAAGAGCCGAGAACCTTTGTTGGAACCGAGACAACCAGGACATTTTGCGATTGATTATTCCTATCCACCACCAACAAATATAGGAATGAAGAATAAAGAAAAGTCTTCGAGAGAAAGAAGGCAGAAAAGAAGAAAGCCATGTTGGTTCGCCGAGATCACCGAGACAACAAGTCTAAAAAAAGAGACCAGAGTAGTGAAGCCGACTACTCAAGTGACTCGAGAAAGAGGCTATGATCGCCTTATGGCTAAAGAACAAGATCAACCGGATCAAGAAGATGAGGCAAACTCTAACTCATCTCATTCGATTCAAGTGATAGTGATTGTGATACACACACTTCACCACCCACTAATCTTTATGATTCATTAGGCAAAATGATGAAAGATTTTGAACACATAAAGTCCTCGTACGTGATTCTAAATGAGGAAAATAGCTAGCTTAAAAGCCAAAACTCACAGCTAACTAAAGAGCTGAGTACTCTGAGTCACATAGCTGATGAGAACACTAAGCTGAAGGCTGAAAATGCCAAGATTATAGCAGAGTTAGCTGCTATACAAAAGAGGGAGAAAGATCTAAAAATGTGATTGCCTCATTTACAAAGGCATCCAAATCATTGGATGATCTTATCATGATTCAAAAAGAATGTAGAGATAAAACAGGCATAGGATTTAATTCCTTTGTGCACAGTCAAACTCCAAGAGTGATTTTGGAAAAAGGATCTTCAAGCAATGAAGCATCTCAAAAATCCAAAACACCAAATGTTGCACCCACATTCACTCCTAAGCACAATCACAAACAAACTGGCCTTGGATATAAAGGGAAAGGAAAACAACCAGTTGAGTATGCTGAGAGGATAGCTGAGAAGAAATCCAGCCGAGTTCCTCAGTAAACTCCAAACAGAAAATACTCTATGAAAAGCAAACAGAGCTACCAAAAACCCCAGAAGTTCCATCAGAGAAACACACATGATGGGAATGGTAGAAACTATCCAAACTATGTTGATTGGAATAATGTGAAACATCAACAAAGACCTATGGAATACAAACCTATATGGCAAAGACCTAAAACTCAGCAAAGGTCATTCCAAAGGCAAAAGAACTATTATCAGCACACATATACACCCAAGCACTACACTCAGAATTATCACAATTATCCTAAGAAAGCAATTGCTAAAACAAACACACAGGCATACAGACAAAAGAGACAACTGTATGAACCTAAAACCCCCAAGAAATTTGATAATGTGCACTATGATTATGGCACTTATAGATGGAAACCTCTTGAGTCAAGTCCTTTGGCTATAGGTTGGTTGGATCATCTTATAGCACTAACCCCTCAGACCAGGCAAGTATGGGTACCTAAAAACTAATTTCCTTGATTGCAGTTCAAGGAACAAATTGAGTGCCAAGGAACCTGGTACATGGATAGTGGTCATTCCGGGACATATGACAAGAAACAAGAAAACCCGTCAAGATTCAAGGAGATTAGAGATGCAAAAGTCATATTTGGAGGAAATGAAACTCCAGGGGAAATCAAGAGCACATGATCTATCAAGAAGAATGGATTGGAAATCACAGATGTTGCTTATGTTGAAGGCCTCAACTTCAACTTGTTAAGCATCAATCAACTTTGTGACAAGGGCTACAATGTTGTATTCAATATGGGAGTGTTCCGATCAAAGATTCTCGAATCAAATGAAATAGTCTTTGCAAGGATCAAGACAGAAGAATATGTATGTGGTAGATTGGTCTACTGCTACACCAAGTACTCGTCTGCTAGCAAAGAGCACAGCCGAATCAAGTTGGCTGTGGCACAAGAAGCTGAGTCATCTGAACTTCAAAACAATCAACAAACTTGCAAGGAGTCATCTTGTGGAAGTATTTCCAGACTCAGTGTACAAGAAAGAAAGTGTATGTGATGCATGCCAGATGGGAAAGCAAATAAAGTCTTCATTCAAGGATAAGCCAAGTCCTTCTTTAACAAGGATATTACATCTGTTGCATATGGATTTATTTGGTCCAGTTGAACCAGCTAGCATAAGTGGAAAGATATACACCTTGGTGGTGGTAGATGACTATTCAAGATATACATGGACAATCTTCATGTGCAAAAATAAGGAAACTTTGCAGAAGTTACCTCAGCTGATGAAAAGAGTTCAAAATGAAAAGAGCCAAACCATTATAAAGATAAGGTCTGACAGAGGAACTGAGTTTGTCAATGGGATAATAACTCAGTATTGTGTTGAAAATGGTATCGCTCATGAGTTATCTGCAGAACAAGAACTCCACAACAAAATGGAGTAGCCGAAAAAGAAGGAAATGTAACTCTCAAGGAAGTTGCAAGGACCATGTTAGTCAAGTGGATTACCTAAGAGATTTTGGGTCAAGCCATTAACACCGCATGCTATACTCAAAATAGATGCATGATCAACAAGCAATTGACCAAGATTCCCTATGAGATTTGGACAGGGAGAAAGCCAAATGTTGGATATTTCAAAATATTTAGATGTAATGTTTCATCAATAACAATGGCAAAGATAATTTGAAGGCTTTTGATGCTAAAGCTGATGAAGGTATCTTTTTGGGATACTCAGCTGAGAGCAAAGCTTATAGAGTGCTGAATAAGAGGACTATGGTCACATAAGAGTCTATCCATGTGGTTTTTGATGAACCTAATGTAAATGGAGAAGACATTGAAGAGTTAGCTGATAAGCTGAATCAGCCAACTATACAGAAGAGTCCTTATGTTGAAGCTGAAGTGAGAGCAAGCAACCCATATGAAGATGAGATAGCTGAATCTCAAAGACAGCTGGAAAGTCTACAGCTGAATGAAGATGAAAGAGCTGTTCAAGACAACTTAGCTGCGAGACAGCTGAATCTAGCAGACTTACTTCAACCTGATGTGAGATGGCTGAGAGACCATCCACCAGAGTTAGTTATTGGAGATTTTAGAGATGGCATAAGAACCAGATCCAGAGCACAAAGATGAAACAATGTTCACTTATTTTATTTCCCGGATAGAGCCTAAAGATGTTTCTCAAGCATTGGATGACACACATTGGATTCAAGCCATGCAAGAAGAGTCAATCCGTTTGAAAGAAACGAAGTATGGGAATTGGTAAAGAGACCAACCCATCAAAATGTTATTGGTACAAAATGGGTTTTGTAAACAAGATGAATGAAGAAGGATCTCATTTGTGAGAAACAAAGCAAGATTGGTAGCCAAAGGGTATTGCCAAGAAGAGGGTATAGATTTTGATGAAACCTTTGCTCTGTTGCAAGATTGGAAGCAATAAGGATGTTTCTTGCTTATGCTGCATATAAGAACTTCAAAGTGTGTATCAAATAATTGTGAAGAGTGCATTTGAATGGATCGCTAGAGGAAGAACTCTATGTTGAACAACCTACAGGTTTTTAGCAGAAAACTATTGGAGATAAGGTATATAAGCTCAGGAAAGCATTATATGGATTGAAACAAGCACCAAGAGCATGGTATGATACATTGTCTCAATTCCTAACTGACAATGGATTTACCAAAGGCAAAGTTGATAGAACACTCTTTTAATTCAAGATGGAGAGAGTATCGCTTGTTCAAATATATGTGGATGACATTATTTTTGGATCCACAAACAAAGAGTTGTGTGATAAGTTCTCAAACCTCATGCAAGGTAAATTTGAGATGAGCATGATGGGAGAGCCGACTTTCTTCCTAGGAATTCAAGTCAAGCAATTGAAGGATGGAACCTTCATAAGTCAAACAAAGTATACCAAAGATTTAATGAAGAAATTTGGTATGGAAGAGAAGTCTTCTCGTGAAAATACCAATGAACACATCACCAAGATGGACATGGATGCAGATGGTAAGGTCATTTGTAGATCAAACAAGATATAGAGCACTCATTGGACCATTGCTCTATCTAACAAAACAAGGGGCGGACATCACCTTTGGTAGAGGTGTACGTGTATGTGCAAGATTTCAATCGCACCAAAGGAGAGACACATGACCGCATGACTAAGAGAATCCTAAGATATTTGAAGGATGCCAAGAAGTTGGCTTATGGTATCCAAAGGAAGGTAGATTCAAGCTTATTGGTTACTCGGACTGACTATGTTAGATGTAGAGTTGACAGAAAAAACTTTGGCTATGTCGATGCTTGGAAATAGATTGGTTTCTGGTTCAAAGAAGAAGCAAAACTCAATAGCCACATCCACACGGCAGTACATACTGCGGGCGCTTGTTGTGCCCAAGTCTTATGGATGAGACAACAACTGAGAGACTATGAGATTGAAGAAAAAGAGATTCCAATTATGTGTGATAACACTAGTGCTATTGCAATTACTCAAAATCCTGTGTTGCATTCAAGAACAAAGCACATTGATGTCAAATATCATTTCATAAGAGATCATGTTGAAAAGAAAGACATCACCTTGAAATACATCTCAACTGATAAGCAGTTAGCTGATATATTCACAAAGCCTCTATGTGAATCAAGATTTGAAGAGCTCAAGAATGAGTTAGGCTTAATTGAGCTGAGTTGAAACTCAGAAGACTCAATCAGCAGAGAAAAAAGATGAGAAAATAAGAGCATAGCAAGTTTCACACTTCAGCCAAGTGAAACAGTTTTATCGAGAAGTCAGCTGTATCGAGTTAGCTGACAGTTGAGTCACTTCATGAGAAGAGAGAAGCAGAGTTAAGTCACTTTGGATATAAGTTGAATCATTTATGAACTAAGTGACAAAAACGTAGTCGTTTTAAATGAGCGGGAATGTTTTTAAAGATGACGTCAGCGCAATAATGACAGTCACAGTAAAAGCTGCACAAGAACCCATATGATTGGATATAAATGCTGCTGCATTAAATGCGATGAATAAAATGCGGTTTTGATGTTCTAATCTGAGCCGTTGATTTCGATCAAAATTTTAAAATCCGAAATGTGTCCTTTCACGTCCCTTATATATGGAAATATTCATTTCTCTCACTACGCGAACTGTTCATCTTCAAGCAAAGCAAAGTTTTTCTCTCAGAAACCCTAAGTTATCTCAAAGCAAGTTCTACACTTTTTGATCAGTGAAACTATCTGAAAATGGCTGAAAAGCATGACTTTGTGAAACTCTCGAAGCAAATCCACAATAGCTCTTCCGTGGATTTTGATGGAATGATAAAGCAGGGTGTTGATGAAACCCTGGTTCTAAAGATCGCTGATATGTTAGAAAAGTCAGGGCTAAAGGCTTTTCTGACTATGGAGTACTCTCATACCTACCATGAGGAGGTAGCTCAGTTCTACGTTAACGCTGAGGTGCAGGACGAAGAAATCAAATCTTCCGTCCACAACAAAGTCATAAAACTCAGTGCAAAAGACCTTGTTGAGCATCGCTTATGCCTCGGAGGGCTCAAAGGATATCTATGAGGTCGATGTTGACTTGGCTTTGTTGCATGGAAGGAAGTGGCCAAACCAGAGTGTGTCGCCAAAGTGATCTATACGGTGACAAGAAGTCAAGGATGACTATCACAAGCGATGGATGTCGTCTCGAAATATGTCGACATGAAGTTTGGAAGCTTTAATCACCGCCCAAGACAAAGTTGATCATCATAGCCGCAATCATGCAAGGGAAAAAGGTTAATCTGGGCTGAGTTTGTTAATAGCGACTCGCGCAATATCTTGAACAGGACATATAAGAAGGATGGGTCCTCCAAGCTCACTTGGATATGACCTTGTGATTGGCCATCCGCTTAAAGTGAAAGGTGTCAATCTTCGTCATGGTAAGGCCTTTCACGTGAACATGAGAATGTTCATGGCAAACCTTTCTCGTGCCCGAGGAAGAGAGCACACGCGAAGAAAGTCGATATCGTGAGGGGGAATCGCTAAGCCGGAAGATGCAATCGACACCCCTCCTCGAAGAAGAGAGTCGCCCCAGCCTAAGTCCAAGAAAGCAATTGCTCCCGCAAAGACAGATCCAAAGCACATGCCCCGTAGCTAGTCCCCTACCCGAGCGGCCTAAGACTCCGCCCCGCAGCCCAGATCACCCGCCCTTGCCAAGATGGAGGAGGAACACCATATTTCCTCTCCTATCGTTAAGAAGAAGAGGATCGCCAAGCCACGTAAAGGCAGCTACCTCTAAGAACAAACCAAAAGCCTTTACTTTTGAGGAACAGATGATGTTGAACCGAAGTTCCTCCGAGGAAGAAGAGATTGTTCAGCGATCGAACTTGAGAAGAAGAAGGTTGAATCCTCTACCCCCAGGAAAAAAAAAAGTCGAGATTGTCACTCATGAAGAGCGAGTCTCAAGTCACTAATGAATCCGCAAAAAGTCTGTGAGGCGATCAACAGAGACCGTTGAAGACCCAAATTGCAAGAAAGAAATTTGAGAAGAGTGAAGCAGCAGAGACAACCGAGCTTTCTGTCGAATAGGTTGTCTCTCCACCTGCAACTGATGCTGCTGCTTCTAAGGAAGAGCAAGGTCTCTTACCTCCAATTCAAGAAACTGGAAGAGAAGGTGAAAATAATGATGACGATGTAATCATGTACTCTCCATCGTATCCGACATCCATCGACGTCTAAGATAATGAGAGAGCGATCATTCGCTCACCCTGAGTTCATAGAAGAGGAAAAAGCGTTGCTACGTTTTTTTAGCGTTGCAACTGTTCGACCGGCCCTTGACGAAGACAACTGCATGGATATCCTCCGCATAATGAAGGCAAATGAAAAAGATAAAGCTGAGGAGCGAGCCCGAGCATTGGAAAAGTCAAAAATATGCGAATTTACAAGATCCCTAGGTCACACTCATACACATCTTGATGTATTCTCCGAAAGTGATGAGGATCCCACTGCTACAGAAGAGAAGTCAGATATGCAGCAGGATATGAGGGAATCCAGAGCCATCCATGAGCAACAATTGTTAGAAGGCCCAGGAGAGTCCTCACAATCTCTCCTGCAAATTGATCCTCTGGGAGTGGTACAGCAGATTGCCTCAGATATTGTTGCAACCACGTCCCCTGTACAATCCAAGGATAGATCCAAGGGACTTGGCGATGAAGCTGGGAAATCGGGCACCCAAGTTGAGCCAACCCCTGTAGAAGGTGGTCTCACATCTGCCCCGGCGGCTGAGCACTCAACGGAAAAGGCCACGTCTCAGGAGAAGAGTGACCCCACAATTAGTCACTCAGCTGGAGAGCCAGCTGAGGGGGAATCTCTTTCCACCACAGCAGGGTTGGAGGTCGCTGTGGGAGACATTCAAATTAAGTTAGGAGGCGAAGTAGAAAAAGAGAATGAACAACAACAGAGTGGCATTCATGAAGCTCGGACGATTGATTGTCTCAAATTTGAAATGTCCACTGCTTTGCAGGCCAAGGACGCTGTTATCACAGTCGAGGCACAGGATGGTGATGCCCTGGGAGTTAACACTCTGGGCACAGAAAGTGCAATCCAAGGAGTTGAGACTCCTATGGATGCCAATAAAGAAGACCCCAAGACAGTTGAGACTGTCGAAGGGACCACTGAAGGCCTCGCAGCAGTTGAGTCTGCTGGGAGTGTTGAAGGCCTAAGGGAGGTTGAGACTTCCCTGGGTAAAGATCAAGATGCACAGAACATTCCTCCTCTAGACAGCGCTGATGCAGAAAAAGAGATAAGCGCACTTCATGATTCCCAGGAAAACTTAGACACATCCTTTTTGGGATCAGAAGATGAAGCTGAGTCCACTCCAATTGCAAATCCTACGGACCCAGCTGAGGATGTTCTCAAGACTAAGAGCCAAATCAATGAGAAAACGACTCGCCAAAAGTTCAACTTTGATGATGAGCCAACTCTACAAGTCTCATCGTCATCTGATGACGCTGATGATACAGCCGAGGAACAACTTATTCATTTAAAAAAGTCTACTGAGACCGAGGAAGCTGTTAAGACAGCTGAGGCTCAGTCAGCTGGGCAAGACAATCTAAAAGCCCCAGCTGAAACCGAGTCATCTGTGCAGGCTTCCACAAGCTGCAACAGTAACGACTCCGTCAGCTCCATCATAGGCTCACACAACTGTGAATATTGCCGATGAAGCTGCCGCAGCAGAGGCATCGAGAGTTGACTCCACTCTACTACTAAAAGGAAGGCTTTGAAGGGTGAAGACCCAAATATTCCCTATGTTCGTGATGATGTCTTTCAGGATATGTTTCCATTCACCCAGGACCTGCCTGCATCCGAGGAAAAGACAGCTGTTGAACAAAGAAAATACACTGTCAGAGAAGATCCCATCATTCCCACCGACACGATTGTGCCAGTAGACTTTGATTTTGACAATGAGTGGCCGACAGCTGATTCAGGCGAGACAGCTGAAATTCGTGAAGTCTTCAAGAAGATCTGCGAGGAGATTGAGAAGATTGAACGACACCAGGCCTCACTCAACTTACGCCTGGACAATCGCGATGCCACTCTCACAGCAGACTTGAGAGGAATCGTGGTGCGAATTCGGGAATGGTCTCAATAGCAGACTGCTATGTGAAGCGAGCAAGTACGATACTTCAAAGCCCTATATGGTAGAATGCTCGTATGGAGTGCAGATAACTGCATGATCAGGCAGCGGATGAAGGAATACATCGAAAGAATAGCCCAGTCTCACAAAAATGATATAGAGTTGCTGCGACATTTTCATAAGAATGAGATCCTAAGACTTGAAAATGCGATGAATGACAAATTCAGCCTCCTCTTGGCTGAAATGAAGATATTGAAAGCTGAGTCTAAGTAGATTCGATCGAAGATTCGAAACGCATCCGATGCAGCAGACTCCAAGCACGATTCCACGATTAATAGACTGGACTTTTTTCTTGGAAGCATGTTCCCCGTGGTCCCTCTCTCCTTTGATGATGCCAAAAAGGGGAAAGAGAAGTCCCTAAAGGGATTGAAAGAAGAAAAATTGAAGAAAGACGCAGCTGAGAAAGACGAAGCTGTGAAGAAAGGTAAAGCTGCTGAGGGGGAAAGTTCGAAGGATTTGACGTTGATGTTAGTTGAAACCCCCCAACAAGGTCATGTTACTGCCTCCATCCTGAGAAAACTCCCTGTAACCCTACCCATTGAGCACTCTGCTATGCCAATGTCGGAGAAAAGGAAGATCATTAAAGCAGGGTTTGAGGAGTTCTCAAAAAAGAAGGATGCCCGCGTTCAGGAAGTGTTGAAACAGTATGGTGGTCTTCCAGTTGGAAAGGATCAGGATGCTATCCCTGATGATGGATCTGAGCCTAGATTGGTCGAAGAGTTCAAAACCCTTGAATCTGAAGGCTATTTCAAGGAATGGCTCTGACCCAAGCCTGGGATTTGTACTAGGAGAAAGGTTTAGCCTTGTGCGAAGAAGGTAAAAGCAGCTAGATCTTCCAACAATAACGTAGGTCCCAAGGGGTGTAAGTGTAAGGTTTAGAAGGGGGTTGAATAAACCTTACCAAATTTTCGATTTAGGCCTTTTAAATCTCTGAGTTCTACACGGTTTGTGTCCTTGATGGACAATCGAATTAGTCCTCAAGAGAGTTAATCTCTCTCAGCAGATTCAAACGAGTCATTAATAGAGTAACTCAAATTGTTGGCTATAATTTGACTCATTGTGGTTTTGTTTTTCATGGAAGACTTAACACCCTTAAGTTTGATTAAGCAAGTTTTTACACTTGATTTAGATTACTTATAGATTATCAAATGGATAGCAAATTTATCATGAGATATAAGCAATTAAAAGTGCGTAAATTTAAATCTTGAAATGTAAATGACACAAAGAAAGTTTTTATAGAGGTTCGAAGATGGGGTAATTCTTCTACTCCTCTCTTCTCCAACTCCGGAGGAATCCACTAAGTAATGATCGTTTACAAAGTGGCAATGATCCAGATACAAGTCTTGATCACAACAGCCGACTTGATCCTTTGGGACTCGATCCTGAGACGCCTTGATCACTCACCGTGGCTTCTCGTGACGACTCGGCCTTCTTCACGGTGGCGTTGTTTGCGCTTTGCTACTGACTCACTTGCTCAAGCACTTTGGATTTGATCACGAAGCCCTCCAAAAGCTTAAGACTTGGTTCACCTTGAACCTTTCTACAATCCTTCTTGGAATGTAGACCCCTTGTTTTCAGTATTTTCCTCTTCAAGGCGATTGAAGTTCTCTTTCCTTCACGGAGGTAAGTGTTGGATTGATGTACTTCGAGATGTAGGCTTGAGGATTGAGAATGTTTGATTATTGATAAGCTTGTATATCTCACGTGTGTCATTCATCCACGCATCCCCTTTTTCTCAATCAAACTCCTCGGCCTTTTATAGTGAACTTTCAAAAATTTGCCCGTTGAAGAGATAGGCTCATTTTTGAAAATCACTTTGCGATCGTTGGTGTGCGTTCTTGGAATTGCCATTTCCTCGTATGAAATGTTTTATCACCTTTTCGAGTTCGACACGGTGTAATGCTTCCTATTGGTTCATTTCTTTTGCACGCTTCGGGACTCGGGACCGAGCACTCCAAGAAAGGTAGTATGGAGATATTACTTGTTTAAGTAAATCTCTTGATTTCTCAGGCAACGGTTCTTTTACGATTATCTCGACTTGACCGCATTTCCTCGCTTTCCCAGGTGACTTAGAGTCGCCTTCCAATCATTGGATGACTCTTTGTCACTTGACCTGAGACTTGGCTTCTCTTGAGTTGACTTGATGATGTTCCACTCACCGCATTTTGTTTGCTTCTTGATCGAGTTCTGCATTTCTTCTTTGTTGTACTCATTGTCTCACGTGAGTTTTCCTTCAAGCCTTGGTTGTCTTCTTGCAAGTTGGAGCGTAGGCCGACTTAACTCGCCTTGGCCAGCTCTAATTGTTACAATACATTTCAAAGCAAGAATTGGGGAGCCAACTTTCTATTCTAAGTTTTACATGGCATTCATCAAAATCTAAACAATAGAATTCCTAATGATCACTCGGTTGAAAGCGAAGACTCCCATGCAGTACACACCCAGAGGCAGAGGAAGAGTTGAGTCAGGCAGAGGAAGAAGTGGTGGTGGAAGAGGTCAGCTACCTCGACCAAAACCTAAGGATGTTGAATTCGTAGATCCTGACAAGAAAAGGGCCGACTCATCGGGCTGGATACGATCACCTAGCCAACTGAAAAGTGTCAAGGAAGAACGCTGAGGCAGTGAGACAACAAGAAGAGGAGAATGAAAGGCAAACTCATCAATGGCTCGAGAGGAAGCAAAGGGATGATGCTTCCAAACAGCCTATGAAAAGAAGAAAAGAAGGAAGAAGAAAGAAGAGAAGAAGAGGAAAAAGCCGATGACGACGAGGAGCGCAAGAGAGTCAAGAAGAAAAAGAGGAAGGGAGCGGCGAATGTGTTGAAGTGTCCGCAAACCCCTTCATGTATTTTTATGTAAATAGACTCATGTGAGTCACTGTAATAACGATCAATAACGATCTATCTTAAGCATACATTCTTTGTTCCGCATTGTCGTATGTATCTTTGTTTATATTTTGTTGAATGTTTTTAAGTTTTGGCATCATCAAAAAGGGAAAATTGTTAGGAAATTTATTTTTAGATTTTGATGATACCATGTAAAACTTAAACTAGGAAGTTGGCACCCCATTTTCCTTGTAATTCGTATTGTAATAGATGGGGCTGGAAAATCGAGTCAAGTCGGCCTACGCCAAGGAATACAAGAAGTCAATAACGATCTTGGATTGAAGACTGTTGTGTGTCGGTGAGTATGGCCAAGAAGGAAGTCAAGGACTCGATCAAGGTGTGTCACCGAGGAACAAGCGTAAGAAGTGTCGTCAAGTTAGTTAAAAAGCCAAGTCTCAAGGTTGAAGTGATAGTTGAGTCATCCATTGACCGGAAGTTGACTCAAGTCACTCCTGGGGTAAAGACTAGCCTAGTCAAGACAAAGACTTAGATCCGTTGATTAAAAGTCAAGAATGTTACTCGAGAATAGTAACATGTCAAAGCATTGTCAGTGTAAAGTGTTAGTCCTTAATTGTGCAAAAGGAATAAACCAATGGGAAGCATCGCACCGTGTGTCGAAAGTCCAAATCCGCAAGATATTTAATACGAGGAAATGTCAACATCAAGGATCGCAGACAAGATAAGCCAACGAACACAAGTGAACTTTTATAGGAATATTAGTGGAAAGGGCACTCAACGCTAGGTCTGTCTACCCTTCGCCACGAATGTGCCAGTGTTATTAGTAAGAATTGACTCAAGTAACACAAGATTTCACGAAGAAGTTTCTCCCCGGGCAAGAGCTGTTCTTCCCTCTTGTGTGTGAGCTTGACTCATCTTGGATTTCATCTAGGATTTCTTTAACGGCCCTATAAAAGGAATGTGACTTTCAATTTCTATGCTCGGGATAACCCTCAATTCCAATCAGAGAGGCGGGCCAGGTCCGGACCACTGAAGGAACGTAACTGCGCAAACTACGTAAGCCAGAGAAAAGACAACTAGCCGGCGGAAGAGAAGAAGCAAACGAATCGCCTTCCATCTTTATAGAAAGGCCGATGAAATCTGAATCAAATATAAATAGGGAATAGATGCCACATCCGATCCCAAAAAGCAAAAAAGCTCGTCGAACGCTCCTAGGGCTCTCTTCTCATAGCGTAGCAAGCTCGTGATCTCCTCTATCATCGTATGAGGGAAGCGTGAGAGCAGCGAGAGCCGCACTATCATTCTTTCGCTTCTTCCAAGGTTTCTTTCCTTTCCCTCCATATCGGTCTAAGGGCTTCTCTTTTATAGTAGAAGCGTTACATCAGCTAGTATCGACTTACTTAATGCACTCACAAGTGTTCGCATGGCTGCCCTAGCTTCGTGTTAAGGGCAAAACGGAAAGAACATCTTTGTCCACAACTCGGACGATTCACTTTCAAACATCAAAAACCTAAAAGGCCATTTATACCACCACTCAAACGACAACTCAAAAGACCAATTCATTAGCTAAACTCATCCCTATTCACTTAGGCCGAAACACAGAGGCCAAGAGATATGACCTAAAAGGCCAACCCCCGTACAAGGGGGCTTACCAAGGCTTACCGAATTTCTTCAACGTCCTATGTGCTACGATTAGGACTCGCGACCTTTACCGACACTGCCGCTTCTCCTTTCTCCCGAGCCCCAAAATGAGGCTATTTACCTTTTCTACGACCATAGACTGAAGTTAGAAGATCCACCGGAGATAGTCCTTTCTTTGACCTACCTTGACTTTAGTTTTGTGTGAGAGCTTGACTCATCTTGAAATTAGCCTATCTTTTCAATGGGCAAAATTTCAAAAGTGCACTATAAAAGGCTAAGGAATTTACTGAGAAAAGGTTACCTGAACCACGAACAAGGAAGAAATATTCAAGCAATTAACCTGCAAATATTCTCAAGTATATTCAAGCAAATCATCAAGCCTGAAACTCGAAGGAAATCGATCCAACACAGAGCTGTGAAGGAAAGACAACTTCAAATCTGTTGAAGAGGAAACTTTTGAAGAATCAGAAGAGGTCTACTTTCCAAGGAGGATTGTAGAAAGGTTCAAGGTCGAACCTGCATCAAGTTATTGGAGGGCTTCGTGATCAAATCCAAGAGCTTGAGAAGTGAGTCAAAGAAAGCGAGATGCCCCGTGAAGAAGCTGAGTCGCAAGAGAAGCTAGTTGTGTGACCAAGGTTGTCTCTAGACTGTTCACCACGTTGTAAACTGATCTATTACTTAGTGGATTCCTCCCAGAGTTGGAGAAGAGAGGATTAGAAGAATTACCCCATCTTCGAACCTCTATAAAAATTACTTGTGTCATTTGTTTTTCAAAGACATTTACATTTCTCGCATACTTACATCGATTCACGATAAAACTCATATTTGCTATCCAACTGATTAATAACCAAGTGCTAAAAATCAAGTGTTAAAACAAGCTTAAAACAAATCAAGGGTGTTAAGTCTTCCGCTGATAAAACCAAAACAACCAAGTTAAAGTTCAGGTTAAACAGCCAAGTTATTCTATCAACAGCTCTATCGAGTCTGTTGAGTGGCTAACTTAGCTGAATAACCAACTTAGTTGTCCCTCAAGGACACAGCTGTTTGAGTTAACTCTGTTATAATTTCAAAAGTACTAAAATAGAAAAGTTGGTAAGGTTTATTCAACCTTCCCCCCCCTTATAAACCTTACTCACACCCCTTAGGACCTACACTTTTTGCACTCTTTCAGCAAAATAGCTTTATTGCTGGTAGCCTGACACATGCTTATTTCCAGCAAAACCTTGACTTGTCTTGAGAACGGATCTCTTCCAGCTTTCTTCAAGTCTTGTGTGTTGTATATCCCTTTGACATTCGATTCCAATCATTTTGGAATGACTTAGTTGTCAGTCAGCTGGCTGAGACGGCTTTTCTGTCACTTGACTGAGTGTTCACTTCACTTTACTCAGCTGACACACAGTTGGGTCTTCACTTCAATCTTGATCGAGTCCGGTAATCTTCAACTTAGCCGACTTCAACTCGCCTTATACTGCACCTATCTATTACAAGTTGAATTACACGAAAAGGGGTGCCAATTTCCTAATCTAACTTTTACATGGTATCATCAAAATCTATACACAAATTTTCCCAACATTTACGCATTCGTCTTTCTTTTGATAATTTTCTCATATGTTAAGGACGAAGCATATTTTAAGTTTGGGGGGTTGTCCAGAATGCGTAAATTAGTATCTTTGTTGCATTTAGGATTGCATGTAGATCATATAAATTTTGCATTAAAAATTAAAAAAAAATATTTTTGATTTTTTGTTTTTTTTTTATTTTAGCACCTTTATCGCTTTAGCATGTTTAATTGCTTTTGTGTGTTTTTCTTAAAAAAATCAAAAAGTACATGTTTAATTGCTTCCATATGATTTTACTATGAGCATTTGATTTTATGATATGAAATATTTTTGTGAATAATGTGATGAATGGTTGAGGAGATGTCTTTTACTTGTTTGACATTGATTAAGAAAATTGGGTATTTGAACATGTTATGAAAAATATGCCTGTGAGCTTTTGTGCTATAATCGCTTTCATATTATGCGGTCTTATTTTTTTCGAGTGTGTCATTCATGATTGCTTTAACTCTAGAACTTGCTTTGATATCTTCATTGAAGCCATGTGTTTGTGCAATTTTTGAAAATAATTTAAGGTCATCTTTGTTGAGCCTACTTAGCCGAAAAAGCTTACCTATGAACTCATGATTCCCTAGTTAGCCACTTTGAGCCTTAACTTTTTATTGTTTGCCACATTTTGATTATTAAATTGAAAAATGATTTTTATCCCTAAAATTACTTGAGCTTATAGAAGATGAAAATTTTGGGGGAGATGTGGTGAAAATTGTGAAAAAGAGATAAAGTTGGCAAAAGAATGAGGGATGAGCAGTGAATTTGGTGAATGAAAAAAATATAAGCTCGAAAAAGAAAGAAAAACATCTGAAAAAAGAAAGAGAAAAATCGAGCAAAAGAAAGAAAAGAAAGAAAAATTTGGAAAAAAAAAAAAAAAAATTGAAAGCTTGAGGCTAAAGAAAAAAATAGAAATAAACGCAAAAAGGCTAATAAAAAAAGGAGAAATAAAGGTGGAGTTGAGTTGAAAAGGAAAATATCTTGAAAGAATGGTTCGGAGATAAATTGGGTTAGTGAATTGCAAGTCTGTGTGCTTAATATCTATTTTCCCAAGTCAAGTCACTTAATCTAAATTTTCTCTAGCCTTACCAAAGAGCCTACATTACAACCAAATAAAAAGTCTTATTTGATTCTTAAATTGTGCACACTAAAGTGGTAGAGATGTTAGACGATTTGCAAGCCTATGGTAGTTCTATATTCCCCTGAATTGATTTTGAGCGCAAACAAGTTACCATACACTTTGAGAATTGAGTGACACACTACTTACTTGTGAGTCGCAATGTCAAGTACCGAGAGAGTATTAATTATGCTAAACTTGTGATTGATGACTTCTTGATAATGAATTACATGGTTTACTTAGATATGGAGTCAAATGTGATTAAATGTTTATAGTGTTCTTGTGTGTTTCTTTGTACCCCTTGATATTATTTTTCTTAATTTGCTCGAGGACGAGCAATGGTTTAAGGTTGGGGGATTTTGATACGTGTAAAATATACGTGCTTGAGGGATTATTTTGATACATTATTGATGCATTTACATGTATATTAAGTGTATTTTACTTGGTTTCCTTAGATGGGCATGATAATGCGTATTCTTGTAACTTTTTACAGGAAACAGAGCTTAAATGAAAAGATATCGGTTGGAAGGCCCGGACACGATTGACGAGTGTAAAGAGAACTCTACCACTTGGGCAAGCCAACTATCGTTCGGACGAAAACCAACTACACGGTTAGCCCATGCAGGATGACACGGCCATGTGAGGTACCCGTGTGATGAAACATAACCGTGTGAAGTGTTCGGGAGAAAACAGAGACAGAAACCATTTACACGGTCTGCCCGTGTTGATCCCAACGCGGTCGTGTGGAGTGGCCATGTGAAGCCACACGACCCGTGTGATCCGTCTGCGTCTATTTTTGAGTCATTTTCCCATCAGAACTCTACAAGTGATCTCTCCAAGCACCTATATAAAGGGACCAAGGCTTTGCATGAAACAACAAGTCTTTACATCAAAAAATACAATACAACACAAATGATTACACATATCAAAGGTCTTATAAGAGAGGAGGGCTAGGTTACGAAGAACACCACAACCTTTCACATCTACAGAAGCCAAGAAATTCGAAGGTTCTGAAAGAGGATCCATACAGACAAGAAGGTGTTTTCTTTCTTAGTTTAGATCTCTTGTCTATTCTTAAACGATGTCACAAAAGTTTGTCTATGAATTTGTTATCAATGTTTGGCTAATCTTTCGGATCCTATAGCATAATTAAAACTGTGGATTCATGTTAAATCTTGATTGATCGTTTTCTTAATTGATTCATGTGTTTAATTTTATGAATTCGAAAGTGCTAATTTATAATTGTCGATTATTTGGCCAATAATTTGCATGTCTTACTTGTTAGTCCATAATTCGGGAGGTGAATTATAACAAGACGAAAATCGAATTGGACATTAACAGGGTAGTGTATCAGGAGACTACTTCTATTTGTGGGGAGCATTTTAATTCAAAGATCCGTTGGGAGTTAATAATAGTTGTGATGTATCGGGAGACCTCGTTATTATTAATCTCTGTTTATGCACCACCCGGGAGGGGAATAAACCATTATAGAATTGAACCCATAGAAACGCATGAATTGGTTTACAAACATTAATTAGATTTAATATTCAAGAAGCATGTTGAGATTATGTGCCTAGGGTTGCTTTCGTATTTGTTGAAAAGCCTTGTGGAGTTCGAACTTATATCTTTTATTTTTTATTTTTGATTATTTTTATAAAACTCTTGATATTCGGTTGCTTCAATAAAATTGAAGTACGATGTTATTATAACCTAAGTGCTTCGTAGTCAATCCCCGAGAAATACGACCTTACTTGCTATTATCCTATAAACTACATCGTACACTTGCAAAGATGGAGATCCAAACAAATTTTAGCGAACACTCTTATGGTTCATTTATCTCCTACTCAATGTGACCGATACATTTATCACATTTTCATTTAGTAGGTTTTGAGCACTCGACTTGTTGTTCATGTATATTGTGTAATGGTGATATAACAACAGGGGACAATAATTTTAGAAGAAATATCGAGTGAAGGAGTTTCAACAGAATTTTCGAATGTCAATTTTTGTAGTTCTCCACTCCCACTAATTAAATTATTTTCGATGAATTGAGCATTTTTCGACTCAACTATTATCGTACTATGATTAGGATGGTAAAATCTATACCCCTTAGGATTCTTAGGAAGTCTTTCGGGAACCTAATTGAGAAGGTATGCAATGGTCTTTAATGCATGCATCCATAATGATAGGGGTAAGGAACAATTACTTAGCATATTCCTAACCATATACATTAACGTACGATCTCGTCTCTTAGCTACACCTTTTAGCTAGGTGTAATGGGCATCGCATACTGTGCGTAAACGACTTTCGAGGAACTTTGCAACTAGACCTGGACATTATCCACTTTCATTGAATTTTCCATAATACCTACCACCCCGGTCTGATCTCACTACTTTTACTTTCTTATCTAACTGTCTTTCCACCTCATTGATGAACACCCTCGAGGATGTTCACCGATTGTGACTTTTCATGCAATAGATAAATATAATTGTAACGTGAGTAATCATCTACAAATGTGATGAAGTACTTTTCATTGCCCCAATTAGGCACGTCAAATGGACCACATATATCACTATGTATCAGCTCAAGAAGCTGGGTGCTTCTTGTGGCAGATTTCTTAAGTGTGTTTTTTGGTCTGCTTTCCTTTAATGCAATTCACACACATGTCCCAGTCACTAAAATCCAATTGAGGAAGGATTTCATTTTTCACCAACTTCAATAACCTTTGTTTGAAAATGTGACCCAACTTTTGATGCCACAAAAAAGCTGAACTTTTATTTGATGCACTACGTTTAATACCTACACTACTTTCAACATGATAAAGGGATTTGACAAATTTATTAAGGGATTCAACAAATTTATTATCAAGATCAAAATGGTAGAGAGAATCAAACAAAGTACCAGAAACCATAAAAGTACGTGTTCTTAAACAGCGAAAATGTACCATTACCAATTTTAAAATGAAAACCTATCATATCCAGTCTTCCTACTGAAACATGATTTCTAGCACAATCAGGAACATAAAGACATCTTTTAATATCTATATGACATCCATTGTCCATGATTAGCCTGTAAGTCCCAATTCCTTTTATCCTTGCCTTCATCTTGTTCCCCATATACAAACATTGTTTATTTTCATTTATAGGTTGGATCGTATGAAGTCCTTGTATAACATGATTCACATGAGCAGTGACACCAAAATCTAACCATCAATTATTATTATTAGACACCTCTATAAGGTTCGATTCAAAGCATACAGAAACGTAATGTATATTTTTTTCTCGAACCCTACCATCCTTTTAGGATAATCTTTCTTTAAGTGTCCTATCTTATTACAGAAATAACACTTAATCTTTTTCTGAATTTGACCTTCACCAACTTTTATTGGGCCTTATCCTTTTTCTTGTCCTTCTTACCCGGTTTAGCTTTGCTGCTACTTGCACCATCATTGACTGTGAAGTGAATAGAGTGATCATTTATCTTCTTTAATCTCCCTTCTTCTTGCACTAACATGACCTTAAGCTCCTTAAATTTCCATTTATCTTTGATGGTGTTGTAGTTCACTTGAAACTGGCCAAATTCAGCAGGGAGAGAATTCATGATAAATTGCACAAGGAGTAACTCAGTCACATCCATCCCCAAGGTCTTAAACTTTTGCTAGGTTAGACATTTTAGTTACATGGTAATGAATTTTCTTAGATTTAATCAAACTTTTTTTTGTAGTCACTCACTCATAAGACTACCTACAATAGATTTGTAAGCTAAGTCCCACGGGAATAGGCTTTGATTTTTATCATGAATTCCCTTGCACTATCATTCCTAGGCATCGAATGCTTAATATTTTCAGCCATGGTCATTCTCATAAGGTTCAAGCTCGGCTGTTAGGGCCGCTCCCAAGCCTCTCATACGAGACATGTTAGCTTCCGAGCTGGTCTCGATATGATTTGCGAGCTTTTCATCTCATCAATGTGACAAGGTCCAAATCTATAATACCCAAAGTAAATTGGATCTATTCGGACGATCGGTGTAGTTGAGCCCATTGAACTTAACGAGCGTATTTCCGATGCGAAAAAGTTCAAAGAAGCCGCAAATATTTATACATCTCATATATTAGTGCTTTGAGTTAAAACTTTAAGTATGCATTTAAGTTCACTTTGGGCAATACTTTAATGTATAAATATTCTTTAATAGATAATCATAATATACATTAGTCAAATAAGCATGTTATCTTTGGATATACACACTTTTTAACTAAAGTATGACATTAGTCCCTTTAGTTTTATACTATATGTAATGATCCACCTTTGGATGACTTCCTAGCAATATAATCTATAATTTCAATTGTTCAATCTACCGTAGTGTTAATATTTTATGGTATCTCTATAATCATGAACAATTTAATAGTACTCAATTAATTGTTTAATATTCCTTTCAACTAGGCTACTTTGGTGACTAACAAGTTATCTATTATATGAATGTGAAACGCACTTTAATACTTAAAGAACTTTAAACTAATTTATTCCTTTCAATATATAACATCATATATATATATATTAAATTCACATAAATATATGTATTGTACAATTACAAACATATATTTATATATTTTATATATAAGAAAATATGCATAACATCTATTTACAATGAACAGTACATGAATAAGAATGAAATTTATCATTTATCAAAACATAGTTCTCATTCAATTAGATTACTACTCATGCGCGCGCGCACACACATATATATATCATTGTATGTATACAATATGTTGATAACAAGTACTTGAGGGCATCATTAATTAAAAACTTGATTCAACACTTAACACATATACATGCAACACTACAAAAAAATAGTTAATTAGCATCGATTTATTTTTAATATCGTGGCGGTTTAAAACCGCCAATGAAGCATTTCGCAATGATTTCAAATTCGTTGTCCATACACGTATCGCGATAGAATTTGTGGCGGTTTTTTGGAAACGCTGGAAATTGTGTATATTAGCAGTAGTTTTTTGGTAGCGGTTCAAAACCGCCACTAATTTAAATTTTGCAGTGGTTTAAAACCGCCACGAAAATAAAATTATTTTAAAATTGTTAGTAGCTGTTCAAACCACCGTAAATATAAAAAATTATTTTTGCAAAAGTTTTTTTTTTTTGTTTTTAGTGGCGATTATAACCGTTGTTAATTGAAAATAATATATGCTTTAATAATGATTATGCACCATTTTTTAACAATAGCCAAAATTTCTGTCATAAATTTTATATTTTTGTGACACTTTAATATCAGAGGCATAATATCATTCAACTATAGAAAAGTCAAACTATTCAACATCATAAAAGTCGAGCATTTCGTTAAAGTCATTAAAAATCTTCAAATGCAGTTATCGAAAACCATCTACAAAAGTATATGTTCTTAATACAATAGCAATATATTCAACATCATGAATGAGAATCCTCATTTACATCATGACTAGAGGATGAATATTGTCTTATGTTCCTCCGTAAAGGTTCATGTCTGCTTCCTTCATCTGTTGGTGCCTACAATTGAAACCAAATTATTGCTATTATACCTAATAACTTGTACTCAATGCAAAAGTTGTAATTCTAGAAATGTTCATAAATAAAATTAAGTGACAAAATGTTAATAGTTGAAAAGAGTATATATCTTCTGTGTAATAAAGAAAAATAAATTTAATATGCAAAAGAACATACCACTTCATGTGTTCGGTTTAGCCAATTTGCAAACTGTTCAGGGACTTTTCCTAATGCGTTCTCAAAAATTGTAACTAGAGCGCTACCAAAAGTCTTTTTCATATCGTCCATTTGAAGATTTTGAGCCTCTATTTGAAGATTTTGAGCTTGCAATTGAGATTTAGTTACAGCTAACTCCTTCTCTAATCTAGCCACGTATTCCTTCATTTGACTATCATTGGATTGCATCACATTCACTCTTTAATTAGCACTTCTGAATGCCATGGATGGACATGGTCCAAAACCTAAACCACGAACACGCCCAGTGGTGCTCTTTTCCAAAAACACTTAGCAATAGCATCGTCACGTGAAACAAAGCGAGATTGGGAAGGTGTGCTTTCCACATTTCATGTACAATTCATTCCTACATTTAAGTGTTCAAATAGACAATTAAAACAAATGTATTTCTCAAACAAAATCATAACCGATTAAAATATATTGAAAATAATACTATATCATTTCATTTTAAATGTGAAAACTCGTGGAGAAATTAAGAACTAGCTAAGTTGAATTTTCATTCACTTCACGTGTATACGCTTAATATATATTTTGATATATGCTTAATGTATTTACGGAATCAATGAAACCTGAAATATTCTTATATCCTTTTTCCTAATAAAATTGTTCTTGTTTTCTCTTTTTCTCTTTTCTATAAAAAATGTATTAAAGAATGTTCCATCTCCATTAGTTTATAATACAAAGGACAACTCATGCTAATAAACTACATCAATATGAAGAAATCGACCAAAGAATGAGATACAATGGAGAATCAAAAATGGAAAACATAGCATGGAGCGAGAATCACACAATTAATCGTAACATACTTATAGATATAATTTTAGCTTCTTCATTGACATATGTCACATCTTTTCTTTTGTGGGTATCAAGCCATACTTTAGAACGTTCAACTAGATGCCCAAGCTCCTTTTCCTAACACAACAAATTGTATAATAAGTGATAATATCATTAAACTAACCAACACAAAAGAACTTTGCCTTACCATTTCAGTCTGTCTTCTTGCAAAGCTTTTAGATCCACTACTATGTGGAATTGACTGGTGCTTTCTAGATTCAGCATTTTTTCGATCCATCTCCTAGTGACAGACTAAAACACTAATATATTAGACAAAGGGTAAAAGAACATTACATTAACATATGTAAAATATATCACCATTGACTTCTCAGACAAATGATAGTTAACAAAGCTTGACCATTGGTCTCGGTGAATTCCAGCTGGACAGATACTTATCAGTTCACCTCTACTCAATGAAGGATCATAAAACTCTGCCCACAACTTTGACTTGAAATCTTTCTACTTTGTCCCAATATTTTTAAAAGTATAGTGCTTTGCAATCTCCACATCTTCGAAGTGAAACTTTGGCTTTGAAGTATGCATAGTAAATATAATTATTGACATTATACAGTTAAACCTTTAAAATAGTACAATTGTTCAAATAACTGAAGTATTTTCTACCAGGATGGTTTTGTTGAACACGTCTTCTGTATATTCATCTGGTATATGTTTCCAGTTAGTGTCGTTGATAGGAATGATGTCGTCTCCTGCGCCAATACCGCTAATACTCCAGTATATAATGCAGCTGCATCACAGATAGGTGCGTGAAATTTGTCGAATGGCACCATAATTCATTCACCTGAAGGGAGACTCCAAAGCTCAACTATTTTTAGCCTCTTTTTCTTCACAATCCGTTCTTCATCTATAACAATAAAACAAATATTGTTATTTTCAATATATTTTAACTTCATATAAGTTACTCGACAGATAATATGTAACCATACTCATCACATCCACTTCTCGCGTGGTTCTTGTTTTTTTTTTCCAACAAATAAATATTCTTCATGTTTTGTTCCTTCATGCCTTTCACTATATAATGATGCTTCACTTGGTATTGATTCTTCAGTTGCTTCATTTCTAGACCGATCTTCACTTGGTATTGTTTCTTCAGTTGCTTCAGTTTCTTCATTGTGAGTCTCAGATGATGCAAAACATGATTGTGTCCCCACCCTTCTCCAGTTTCTCATCTTCCTTGACCTAGGCATATCTGCACATCATAGTGGGATTTAATTAGACTAAACTTCAAGTTGTAATTTATCCATTGATATTATTGACTAGCAAGAACGCAAGCAAGAACTATTGTACACATTGATTCAATAACTTTTCTTTTGTTTATTATTTATTGCAGCTGTATGACTCTCTATCTTTGAATGTGCTTATTAATAATATAAAATGAAATGTTGACTGAGATAAATGAAGAACTTTTTATTTCGAAAAAAAGAAAGCTGCCAAACAGAATTTGTTGTTTTCTATAACAAAGTTCATGTTCTTGAATATTCATGACATGTTCTGTAACAAACTTTAGGTTGTAATGTTCATTAGAAGTAAATTCTGTTAAAAAGTTCTTGAATATTCATGACAGGTTCTGCAGATTTATCCATTCTCAGCAACAATGACAGCATTTCGGTAAAAAATTGATGGTTAAGAAGGAGGTATGGTCCAATTTTACATAATATAACTTGGCATATATTATAGGGATAATTACATAAAAAAATCGAGGTTTGGGCTAATTACAAAAGGCCCGGAGATTTTTAAAATTATAAAATCCATGAGTTTTGATGAAGAAAATGATTAAGAAATGCAGTTGGTTTTCCATAGATGTAAAGAAAGAGAGAGACATAGAGACATGGAAAGTAGCACGTGCAAGGAAGAACCATATCACCTTGTGTTTCTTTGGCAAAGTATCAAAAACTTCAACGATGTCAGTAAAATCGCATAACAGAGCGTCAATATTAAATTTGTGCAAAATTGAGAAACATATGAATGCCCTATATTTGTACAACACTTTCATGTTCAAGTTGTAAAGAGAAAGAACTCCGATTTGCAGTGTAAGGAAGAAAAAATAGCCCATAGAATTCATGGATACCAAGCTTAAGAGGAAAGTAATAGTTTGCAGTGTAAGGAAGAAAAAATAGCACATGGAATTCATGGATATCAAGCTTAAGAGGAAAGTAATAGTTTACAGGGTAAAGAAGAAATAGAGATAAATGCATAATTTATAGACCTCAATCATCTTCATGCATATTATGTATATTATATGTTCTTTCATTTGCACTCTCAACTGCATTAGTTATTTCATCATCCAATTCGTCCCTCGTAAACAACAAGTTTTCAATGTCATTTGAAGATATAAGATTTTCGTTGCCTTTCGAGACCAGGAGTAATATCATATATGCTATTGTCTTCATTTTCACCCATATCGAAAAAAGTCTCTTGGTTTGAAAGATATTACAATACTCTAATCCTTTTCCAATGCGTTGGTGATATAGAACACCCACCGAGCTTGTACGGCTAACACATATGGTTCATCACCTATACTATCTTCCCCATGTATTCCTCTAGAGAAGTTAACCTCAGTGAAACCCAAATTGTCTCATCTTATCCCTCTTGAAGTAGTCATATCAGCCCATTTACACTTGAATAGTGTAACAATGAATCTACCATAATAGTTGAGTTAAATGATGTCTACAAATTTTCCATAATATGCAACATATCCAACCATCCCATGAATTTCACGACCACTTGCAACACTTGGAGTTTTAGCAATCACAAATACTCCACTATTTTGTGATTTCAACCCTTCTTCTCAATTTACCGTTTTAAATCTTAAACCATTAATGTTATATGCAGAAAATCGTCTAGCATGATTAAGTGGACCTCTCGCTAAGAATTTAATGTCATCCAACACTTCTTCTGGGTTGTAGATGTTCATAACGAGATGCAATGACTTGCATTAGTAAGGTAAAAAAGTAAACTTTTTATTTGAGGTGAAATACTTACTCTCTTTGCGAACCAACTAGAAAAATCTCTATTAACTATTTTCTGAATCTCAGAGAATCTTGTCTGACTCCTTAGCCGTCTCTTCGTCATATTTTTAAATTCACTATATGTGATAGCATACATTTGTAACATTGCAATAAAATGTTACTCAATATGTGTATATACATCGCTAGTGTATAATTTGAAGTCATTTAAAGTGTTACTCACTCAATGAATCTATCAATCTACCCACCATTCATTAGCACATAACGATGGGCATGTTGTTTCTCCAAATCAGTTCAACTTGAACCATTGCTTACTGGTCGACCAACTTGTTGGAAGACATTGCATATTTGAATACTTTCAGTACAATTTGGTTCATCATTAACACGTCGAGGTCGATTGAATCTTGTTTCAACCCCTTCCAAATACCTTGAGCAAATGGTAAGACATTCTTCGGCAATATAATATTTGGCAATAGAACCCTCAGGTTGTGCTCGATTATGAACATAAGATTTTAAATATCCCAAATACCTACATAATAGTGTGACGTATGAGTTGACACATATATCGGGTACATAATAAAAATAATGATAAATGTCCTAAATATACTAACATTTCTATGTTGTACATCCACCGGTATGGAACAGGACCTCCAAGCTTTACCTCATCAACTAGATGAACAACTAAATGCACCATAACTGTGAAAATTGATGGTGGGAAGACCATTTCCATATGGCATAATGTTAGCACAAGACAACGCTGAAGGTTATCAAGCTCTTGAGTATTCAACACTCTAGCACATAGTTATTTGAAGAATGAACACAACTCAACCAAAATAAGACAAACTTGATTTGGTAACAAATTCCGTATGGCAATTGGCAGCAGATGTTCCATAATGATGTGACAATCATGACTCTTCAATCCATGTACTTTTCGGTTCCTCAAATCAACACATCTGGAAATATTACTCGAGCAATCATCTGGCAGTAACACATTCTCCAATATCGCAAGGAATACATCTTTTTGTGCATGTTTCAGTGTAAAACACGCTGGAAGGTATATTCCATTTTCATTGGGTTAAAGATCTTATCTGATACCCATTGATTATAAATCCTTGCCGTCATTTAGATTATCTTTTGATCTCAAAGAATCATTTAGTAAAGTAAATATTGTCAAAAATATTATTTTCGATGTGTATGACATCGAGGTTGTGGCGTAACAAATTGAATTCCCAATAAGGGAGATGGAAAAAATACTTTTCTTTTTCCATTGTTGCACGTCATCATCCTCAGTTCTTCTCACACAAGATTTCTTTCCCTTCTCATTCAATTCTGGTTTTTTTCCAAAGCTGATTGAAAATATCTAAACCAGATAAAAGCTTTGGTGGATTTCTCAATTCTTTATTTCCATCAAATTTAGAACGATTATGTCTATATCTATGAGTGAACTCCAAGAAGCGGCGATGGCCCATGAAACACCACTTTGTACTATGGGAAGGCGATGTGGCAAAAAGTCAAAGTTGCAAGGAGGACATGTTTGTTGGGAAATTTGTTTATTAGATTTTGATGAATGCCATGTAAAACTTAGACTAGAAAGTTGGCACCCCATTTTCCTTGCAAATTGCATTATAATAGATAGGGCTATACGAGTTGAGTCGAGTCAGCTATGCCTGGATATGCAAGAAGTCAACTAAAGGCTAAAATGAAGACTCCGCTGGGAAACAGCTGAGTATGGAAAGAAGGAGAAGTCAAGAACACGACTGAAGAAGTATCAGTTGGATACAGCTGTGTGAAGTATCAGTCAAGTCAACTCAAGAAGCCAAGTCAAGTTGAAGTGACGGATGAGTCTTTCAATCATTGGAGTAGACTCAAGTCACCTGGGGAAAAAAAGCGATCAAAGTCAAGACAATCGAAAAGAATCCGTTGCTGTACGTAAGTCAAGAATATTACCTAAACAAGTAATATTTCCATGATGCCATGTCTTAAAGTGCTCAGTCCCAGAAGCGTGCAAAGGAATAAACCAATGGGGAGCACTGCACCTTGTGTCAGAACCTGGAAGGCTGCAAGACATTTAATCCGAGGAAATGTCAACATCAAGGACTGCAACAAGACAAGCCAACGAACACAAGTGACTTTTGAAAATCAGCTTATCTCTTCAACGGGTAGATTTTTGAAAGTTCACTATAAAAGGCTGAGGAATCACCTTGAGAGAAGGTTACCTGAACTATGAACATTCAATCTAATATTTGAACTGTAACCTGCAACATATTCTCAAGTTATTCAAGCAAATCCTCAAGCCTAAACTTCGAAGAAAATCGATCCAACACCAAGCTGTGAAGGAAAGACAACCTCAAACTGTTGAAGAGGAAACTTTTGAAGAATCAAAAGGGGTCTACTTTCCAAGGAGGATTGTAGAAAGGTTCAAGGTCGAACAGTCTCAAGTTATTGGAGGGCTTCGTGATCAAATCCAAGAAGCTTGAGCAAGTGAGTGAAGTAGCAAAGCGGCCGCCCTGTGAAGAAGGTCGAGTCGGACAAGAAGCGGTTGTGTGACCAAGGCATCTCCACACCGAGTCCCAAAGGATCAAGTGTTTGTGTGATCAAGACTTGCATCCGGGATGATAACCATTTTGTACTCGATCAATACTTAGTGGATTCCTCCAGGAGTTGGAGAAGAGAGGATTAGAAGAATTACCCCATCTTGAACCTCTATAAAATTTATTGTGTCATTTACATTTTAATTTTATTTTTGCATATTACTTTAAATCTGTGATAATTTGCATTCCAACCGATAATTAACAAAGTGCTAAAACCAAGTGTTAAAACAAACTTAAACCAAATTCAAGGGTGTTAAGTCTCCCATTGAAAATCTCATCACGACCAAGTTAAGGTTTAGACTAAACAGTGAGTTATTCTATCAACGGCTCAATTGAGTCATTTGAGTGGCTAACTCATTTGGTTAACTAACTTAGTTGTCCCTCAAGGACTTGGTGTGTATTTAACTCGTATTATTTTAAAAGGACTAAAATCGAAAAGTTGGTAAGGTTTATTCAACCCCCTTCTAAACCTTACTCACACCCTTGGGACCTACAAGTGGTATCGGAGCGGTTGGTTCATTGATCCTTCCGCCTTTGGTTACTAAACTAGATCTCCAATCTTTCAAAGAAGTTTTTAACACTTGTTCTTTCAAAAGCCATTTTTAAAACAAAGAAAGTTTATTATCATGGAAGCAAATTTGACACGCATTCCTATGTTCACCATTGAAGAATTTGATGACTCGGAAAATATGTATGCGGGCTCATCTATCGCCTTTACATGATGAGATGTGGATAGTGATAGAGGATGGGCCATCGCAACTAATGAAAGTGAGCACAAGCGCAAGGAGAGGCTGCTGCGATCGAGGAAGAGGAGGTTGCTCTCCCGGACCGACTATGGTTGAAAAGCCAAGAGCCGAGTGGACAAACGATGATAGAAAAAGATACAACCTTGACAATGTGGCCAAGGATATACTTTACAAGACTTTGGACAAAGCCATGTTCAACAAAGTCAAATCTTGCAAGACAGCCAAAGAAATCTGGGATAAATTAACCTTAATTTGTGAAGGATCTAAACAAATTAAGGAAAATAAATTATATGTTGTTGTTCAAAAATTTGAAAACTTTAAAATGCTCGCAGGTGAAACAATGGACCAGCTGGATGCTAGATTCACTGAAATTACAAATGAGCTCCAGCTGAGTGGGAAATGAAGACCATGGCTCTAAGGCACTCAATGGACCTATCAAAAATATCCAATCATGAACTATTCTCGGACCTCAAAGCTTATGAGTTTGGTGAGAAAGGATCAAGATGAGATAGTTGTACCCAAAATGCACTCTTAGTCAAGGAAGGGAAGAGAGTTGAGACCAAAGAAGTCATTGACCAGGAGGAAATTGCCTTAATGGTTAAAAGATTCAACAAGTTCTTCAATAAAAACTACAAAAGGAACAAAGGTGAATCCTCCAGAAGACATTCAGCTCCCTCTAAGTCAAGGGAAGATAGGCCACCAAAGAGAGCAGAATATCAAAAGGTCGAATATCAAAGAGCTGACAACCCAAGAAATGAAAAAGCTGATCAAAAAGTTGAAAGCCTGTGTTGGAATTGCAGACAACCAGGACACTTTGCAATTGACTGTCCATATCCTGTAGTCAATAAATACAGAAATGAAGAAGAAAGAAAAGTCTTCAGAGAAAGAAGACAAGAAAAGAAAAGAGCAATGTTGGTTGTTGAAATTTGAAACAGCTAAGTCAAAGGACACGGGATTTCGAGAGTAGTGAAGCCGACTACTCAAGTGACTCACGAAGAAGAAGTCTTAATTTGTCTAATGGCTAAAGAACAAGATCAACGACCAAGAAGATGAGGTACACTCTAACTCATCTCATTGATTCTAGTGATAGTGATTGTGACACACACACTTCATCACCCCGATCTTTATGATTCATTAGGCAAAATGATGAAAGACTTTGAGCACATTAAATCCTCACACACTATTAAATGAGGAAAACCCATTTCAAAGCAAAACTCACGGTGACTAAGGAGTTGAGTACTCTAAGTCACATAGTGATGAGAACAAAGAGTCAAGGGTCGAGAATGCTAAATTAATAGCGAGAAATAGTCGCTATAGAAAAGAGAAAATGATCTCAAAAATGTGATTGCTTCATTCACAAAGGCATCTAAATCATTGGATGACCTTATCATGAGCCAAAAAGAATGTGGAGACAAGACATGCATAGGATTCAATTCCTTTGTGCATAGTTAAACTCCTAGAGTGATCTTGGAAAAAGGATCTTCAAGTAATGAAGCATCTCAAAAATCCAAGACACCAAATGTTGCACACACATTCATTCCAAAGCATAACCACAAATAAACTGGCCTTGGATATAAAGGAAAAGGAAAACAGCCAGTTGAGTATGCTGAGAGGACAGCTGAGAAGAAATCCAGCAGAGTTCCTCAGCAAACTCCAAACAGGAAGTACTCTGTGAAGAAGAAACAGAGCTACCAGAATCCCCAGAAGTTCTATCAGAGGAACACAAATGATGGGAATGGTAGAAACTACCCAAGTCAAGCTGATTGGAATAATGTGAAATATCAGCCAAGACAAATGGAATACATGCCAAAATGGCAAAGACCTAGAACTCAGCAAAGGTCATTCCAAAGGCTAAAGAGCTATCATCAGCACACGTATTCACCCAAGCACTACACTCAGAGATATCACCATTATCCAAAGAAGGCAATTGCTAAAATACACACACAGGCATACAGACAAAAGAGACAGTTGTATGAACCTAAAGCCTCCAAGCAATTTGCCAAAGTGAATTATGATTATGGCACGGATAGATGGAAACCTCTTAGAGTCAAATCATTTGGCTATAGGTTGGTTGGTTCATCTTACAAAGACTAACCCCTCGGGACCCAGGCAAGTATGGGTACCTAAAAACTAATTTCCTTGATTCTTTGATTCAAGGAAAGTGAAGTGCCAAGGAACCTGGTACATGGATAGTGGTTGTTCCGGACACATGACAGAAACAAGAAAAACTTGTCAAAGTTCAAGGAGATTAGAGGTGCAAAAGTCATATTTGGAGGAAATGAAGCTCGGGGAAATAAGAAACCTAATGGATCCATCAGAAAAATGGATTAGAAATCACGGATGTTGCATACGTTGAAGGCCTCAACTTCAATTTGCTAAGCATCGCCCAACTCTGCGTGACAAGGGCTATAATGTTGGATTCAATATGGGAGTATGCCAAATCAAAGACACTGAATCAAATGAAGTAGTGTTGCAAGGATCCAGACAAAAGAACATGTATGTGGTAGATTGGTCAACTGCTACACCAAGCACTTGTCTGCTAGCAAAAAGTACAGCCGAATCAAGTTGGTTGTGGCACAAGAAGCTGAGTCACCTGAATTTCAAGACAATTAACAAGCTTGCAAGAAGTAATCTTGTAGAAGGACTGCCAGACTCAGTATATAAGAAGGAAAGTGTTTGTGATGCATGCCAGATGGGAAAGCAGATCAAATCATCATTCAAGGAAAAGTCAAGTCCATCTTCAATAAGGATTTTGCATCTATTGCATATGGATCTATTTGGTCCAGTTGAGCCAGCCATTATAAGTGGAAAGAAATACACTCTAGTAGTGGTGGATGATTATTCAAGATATACATGGACAATCTTCATGTGTAAAAAGAAGGAAACTTTGCAGAAGTTACCTCAGCTGATGAAAAGAGTTCAAAATGAGAAGAGTCAAACCATTATAAGGATAAGATCTGATAGAGGAACTGAGTTTGTCAATGGAATAATAACTCAGTACTGTGTTGAAAATGGTATTGCTCACGAATTATCTGCAGCAAGGACTCTATAAGAGAATGGAGTTGCGAAATAAGGAATAGAACTCTCAAGGAAGCAAAGAAGAACCATGTTATTTGAAGTGGTCGCCTAAAAGATTTTGGGAAGCAATAAACACCGCATGCTATACTCAAAATAGATGCATGATAAATAGACCCACGTGACAAAGACTCCTATGAGATTTGGACATGGGAGAAAGCCAAATGTTGCATATTTTAGAATCTTTGGATGTAAATGCTTCATCCACAACAATGGCAAGGATAATCTAAAGGCTTTTGATGCTAAAGTTGATGAAGGTATTTTCTTGGGATACTCAACAAAGCAAAGCCTATAGAGTCTTGAACAAAAGGACTATGGTCACGAAGAGTCTATCCATGTGGTTTTTGATGAACCTAATGTAAATGGAGAAGACTTTGAGGAGTTAGCGATAAGTCAATCACCAACCGTGCGTAAGAGTCCCTATGTTGAAGTCAAGGTTTGGAGTGATAAATCAAGGTGAAGATGAGATAGTCTGAATCTCAAAGACACTGACTAGAGAATCAGAGCTAAGTGATGATGAGAGAGCTGCCCAAGATAACACAGCTGCAAGACGATTGAACCCAGCTGACTTACTCCAACCTGATGTGAGATGGCTGAGAGACCATCCACCAGAGCTAGTCATTGGAGATGTAAGAGATGGTGTAAGAACCAGATCCACAGCTCAACAAGTGTTCACTTGTTTTATCTCCCAAATAGAACCTAAAGATGTGACTCAAGCATTGGATGACACACATTGGATTCAGGCCATGCAAGAAGAGTTGAATCAGTTTGAAAGAAACAAAGTATGGGAATTGGTTCAAAGACCAACCCACCAAAATGTTATTGGCACAAAATGGATTTTCAGAAACAAGATGAATGAAAAAGGTTCTGTGGTAAGAAACAAAGCAAGATTGGTAGCCAAAGGGTATTGCCAAGAAGAAGGTATAGATTTTGATGAAACATTTGCTCCTATTGCTAGATTAGAAGCAATAAGGATGTTTCTTGCCTATGTTGCACACAAGAACTTCACTGTATATCAAATGGATGTGAAAAGTGCATTCTTGAATGGATTATTGGAAGAAGAAGTCTATGTTGAACAACCTCCAGGATTTGAGCAGAAGACTCTTGGAGATAAAGTGTACAAGCTCAAGAAAGCTCTATATGGATTGAAACAAGCACCTAGAGCATGGTATGATACATTATCTCAATTCCTAACAGATAATGGATTCACCAAAGGCAAAGTGGATGAGAACACTCTTGATTTCAAGATGGAGAGAGTATCGCTTGTTCAAATATATGTGGATGACATTATTTTTGGATCCACAAACAAAGAGCTGTGTGATAAGTTCTCAAACCTCATGCAAGGAAAATTTGAAATGAGCATGATGGGAGAGCTGACATTCTTTCTAGGACTTCAAGTTAAACAGCTGAAGGATGGAACCTTCATAAGTCAAAAAAAGTACACCAGAGATTTAATGAAGAAATTTGGTATGGAAGAGAAATCTTCTGTGAAAATACCAATGAATACATCAGTCAAGATGGATATGGATGCAGATGGCAAGCCTGTGGATCAAACCAGATACAGAGCACTCATTGGATCATTGCTCTATTTAACAGCAAGCAGGCCAGACATCACCTTTGTTGTAGGTGTATGTGCAAGATTTCAATGTGCACCAAAAGAAAGCCATATGACTGCAGCTAAGAGAATCCTAAGATATTTGAAGGGATGCCAGGAAGTCGGCTTATGGTATCCAAAGGAAGGTGGATTCAAGCTTATTGGTTACTCAGACTCTGACTATGTTGGATGTAGAGTTGACAGGAAGAGTACTTCAGGCACATGTCAAATGCTTGGAAACAGATTGGTTTCCTGGTTTAGCAAGAAGCAAAACTCAATAGCCACATCCATAGCTGAAGCTGAGTACATAGCTGCGGGCAGCTGTTGTGCCCAAGTCTTATGGATGAGACAACAGCTGAGAGATTATGATGTTGAAGAAAAAGAGATTCCAATTATGTGTGATAACACAAGTGCTATTGCAATCACTCAAAATCATGTGTTGCATTCAAGAACAAAGCACATTGATGTCAGATATCATTTCATAAGAGATCATGTTGAAAAGAAAGACATCACCTTGGAATACATCTCACTGATAAACAGTTAGCTGACATATTCACAAAGCCATTATGTGAATCAAGATTTGAAGAACTCAAGCATGAGCTAGGGTTAATTGAGTTGAGTTGACACTCAGAAGACTCAAGGAGAAGAGATGGAACGAGAAAAGATGAAAATAGAGCTAAGCCCGTGAATCAGCTGAGTAAATCAGCCATATCGGAAGGTCAGCTGCATCGAGTTAGCTAACAGTTGAGTCACTATATGAACAGAGAGAAGAAGAGTTGAATCAGCTAAGGAGTAAGCTAAGTCATTTATGAGCTAAGTGACAAAAACACAGTCGTTTTTAATAAGTGAGAATGTTTTAAGGATGACGTCAGCGTAATAATGACAGGTACAGTCAAAAGCTGCACGACAAAGCATATGATTGAATATAAATCTTTGCCGCATTAAATGCGAGCAATTAAATGCTAATCGCGTGCTAAATAACGAGCCATTGATCTCAATCAAATTTCAAAAACTGTATGCACATCCTTTCATAACCCATACATATACCATTTTGTTCAACTTCTCTCTCACACAACACCAAAACTGTTCATCTCTCCAAAAGCAAAGACTGTATTTTTCTCTCGAAACCCTATCAATCTTCAAAGCAAGTTTCTCAAAAAAAAACATTCGGTAAAAATCACTAAAATGGCAACTACTTATGATTTCACTAAGTTGGGAAAGCAAATCCACACTGGTTCAACCGTGGATTTCGAAAGGATGATCAAACAGAGGTCCGATGAAACCCTTGAGAAGAAGATAGCTGAGAAAGTGGAGAAATCTGGACTGAAACCCTTTCTCACTATGGAGTTTCAGATGATGTATGTGGAAGAGATCGCACAGTTCTACGTGAATGCTGAAGTTCACGATGAAGGCATCAAGTCTTCTGTTCACGGAAAGGAGTTTACGATCACTGCTGAGGATCTAGCGGAGCATTGCTTGCTGCTGTCGGAAGGTGTACAGGAAATACATGAAGCCGATGTAAACTTGGCTGCTGCATGGAAGGAAGTGGCCAAACCTGACTGTACTGCGAAGGTTGTCTACACAGCTGATAAGAAGCTGCTGAAGGAAGATTATCATAAGCTGTTGGACATTGTTGCCAAGTGTGTAGACATAAAATTTGGAAGCTTTAATCAGCTGTCCAAAACCAAGTTGATTGTGATGGCTGCGATCATGGAGGAGAAGAAGGTAAACTGGGCTGAGTTTGTATACAGCAGACTCTGCCAAAATGTTGGAAATAAGTCTTTCAAGGAAGATGGGTCGTTCGGAGGATCCTTGGGATATGGCCTTGTGATTGGCCGGTTGATGGAGGTGAAAAGAGTTCCACTCCGAACATGGAAAAGCGTTCCATGTCAATAAGAAAATGTTCGATCAAATCTTTCCGGAGCTCGGAAGAGAGCTTATGCCAAGAGAGCGGATACATGGTGAGGAGAATCGGTGACCCCGAGGAAACAATTTGTTGTCTCCCCTCCCAAGAAGAAAGTTGCCCCCCCTGGAAATGGAAAAGATCACTTGCCCAAGAAATGAAAAAGAAAACAATCGCACTCGCTCCTCTGCCCGCAAGCCGAGTCACCGCCCGCACAGCGTGTCTCCTACCCTGCTGCCCGCAGAGAGAAGGAATCCTTAGTACCTTCTCCCCGGATCAAGAAGAAGAGGCGCCAAGACGAGAAAGGCATTTCTAAGACAACTGCGAAGGCCTTTAACCCGAGGAACCGGAGGAAGTGGAACCAGGCGTTCCTCGGTGAAAACCAAAAGAGGAAGAAGACTCTACAAGCGTTGAGCTTGAGAAAACATTTGAGTCCGCCACTCGGTGGAGCATTCTTGAGGCAATTTGGAGAAGTAGATTCTCCGTAAATTATAGATGAAAACCAAGTCTGTTGAGGTGACCAAGAGGCAAGTCGGAGACCCACAGAGACAGAATAGCTAAGGAGCAAGTAACATCCGAGATAGCTAAGTCTCCTCGCCGACAGGATCGTGTCTCCGCTGCGATAGACGCCGAGGTGAAGAGCGGCAATCTCCGCTACCCTCCATTCCCGAGAAAAAAGACAAAGGGAAGATGATGATGATGATGTGATCATGCTATCTCCACCATATCCGGACATCCAAAATCGTCATGCGAGAATGGAGGAAATGGAAGTTTCGAGTCGTTCAAGGAACAGTTCCAAAGACTGAATTTATTGAAGAAGAGGAAGAATCGATGAATTTCCTCGGATTGACCACGATGGTCGAGTAATCGGACGTGAAGAGAATCGCATAGATATCTTGAATATCTTCAAAGAAAAGGAGAATGAGAGGTTGGCAGAAGAAGCTGAAGCTCGTGAGAAGGCCAACATCTGTCCCTTCACTGGAACAACTGATCATTCCCACCCTCACTTCGATGCTTTTTCAGGAAGTGATGAAGATTTGGATGCCGCCGATAGCGTCTGAAAAATTGGAAATGCAGCAAGCCATGCGGGAATCCAGAATGATGCATGAGCAACGGTGATGGAAGGACACGGGGAGTCTTCCAAATCCCACGGGAGATTGATCCATTGGGAGTGGTACATCGATTGCCATGTCATTGCAAAGCAACCACTTTGACTCACTCGAGAGGATGGATCTAGGGACTTGGCGATGAAACCGGGAACTTGGGGACCCAAGTCGAGCCAACCCCTCGAAGGTGTCTTACCACCCGCCCCAACGGCCGAACACTCACAGAAAGTACCGGGAGTTTGGAGAAGAGTGACCCCAATCCAAGTCACTCGGTGGTGTGGTGAGGGGGAAACTCCTCCACCGCTGCGGCTAGGTCGGAGGTTCTTGCGCAGATGACTCCACAACAAATCTAGGAGGTGAAGAGGAGAAGGACAAACAAAAGTAAACACTGACAAGTTGTCAATGTGAAGCTCGGACGATTGAGACTGTCTCGGTGAAGTGCCAATCGCTCTCTGCAGCCGAGGACGTTGTTGATGCGGTCGAGGCACGGAGGATGGATCGCCACGGGAGTTAACACTGGCAATGAAAGTGCAATCCACGGAGTTGAGACTCTGTGGATTCCACCATAGAAGACCCTAAGACAGTGAGTGCAGCCGAAGGGAATGTCCAGTGCCTTGCTGCAGATTGAGACCGGGGAGGTATCAAGGCCTACGGGAGTTTGAGACTTCCCGGGGTAAAGAGGTAGAAGCACAGAACATCCCTCATGTTATCATTGATGCATCTGAGAAGGAGATAAGCGCACTTCATGATTCCCAGGATAATCCTGATGTAACCTTTCTGGGATCTGAAGGTGAAGATGAAGCTGAGTCATCCCCCACTGCGAATCCAAAAGACTCAGCTGAGAATGTTCTCCCAAGCACGAGTAAGTAAGATCTCAAGGCTACTCGTTAAACATTCACTTTCAATGATGAGCCACCGCTTGAAATCTCATCATCTTCCGATGACGCTACTGATACGGCCGAGGAGCAGATAACTCAAATGGAAAAACTAGATGAGGCCCGAACGGCCGGGTCCATCCACAAAAGACCCAAACTGAATCACGATACCAATCGCGCAGGCTCCCAACGCTGCAGCAGATTCGACTCAACCGGACACATCACGGCCACAAGTCACAGTTGAACAGATTCCCTATGTCCGTGATGATGCGTTTGAACAAACGTTCCCTTTCTCACTAGAGCTGCCTAATCTTGATGAAGAATCAGCTAGAGATCAACGACGTTTCCCTAAACCTGATCCAGTCATTCCCACAGATACCATCGTCCCAGCAGATTTTGATTTTGATGTTTCTTGGTCGCCAGCTGAGACAGAGGTGATAGCTGAGGTTCGAGAAGTCTTCAAGGCAATATTTGCGGAGATAGAGAAAATGGAAAGGCACCAAGCCTCATTGGATATGCGGCTGGATAACAGAGATGCAAATCTTACAGCCGATCTGCGTGGAATAGTGGTCAGAATCAGGGAATGGTGGCAACAGCAGCAGACAATGCGTGTGGAACAGGTTCGATACTTCAAAGCATTGTACAATAAGATGCTAACTGGGAGCGATAATCCGACATGAAGAAGAGGATGCAAGAAAATATTGATAGGATGCATGCCTCTCATACCACAAAAATGGAATCGCTCACGAGAATTTCATCGCAAAGAACCTGGCATGGAGGAAAACATGAATGCAAAATTCAACCTTCTTATGGCTGAAATGGAGTTGGTGACAAATGAAAGTCAAAAGCCACTCGCTTAATTTCGAAAGCAAAGATACTCCGCAGTGGAGAATCAGCGAACTCATTATCGGCCCAAGATTTCATGCTTGCGGCATGTTTCAGGGTTCCTCTCTCCTTTGATGATGCCAAAAAGGGGGAAGAGGAATACCTAAAGACGTTGAAAGGGTCCGCGGTGAGAAGAAGGCCGGTTGTGAAGGAGAAGACAAGAAGCGAGAAGAAAGAAAAGGGAAAATCAGTTGAGGGGAAGGTTCGAAAGACATGACTTTAATGGTTGCTAGAACCCCTCAACAAGGACTTGTCACGGTGACATCATCAAAGAAACTCCCAGTGACTCTACCGCTCCAACACTGATGTGCCCATGTCCGAGAAGAGGAAAATAGTAGAAGCGAGAGATGACGGAGATTGAAAGAAAAATGGATGCCCGTGCGATGGACATACGAAATAGTACAGAGGCATTCGGCGAAGAAGACACAGATGCCATTTCGGATGTCTGAATCGAGCCTAGATCGTTGATGAATTCAAGACGCCGCATCAAGGGATACTTCGAGAACATGACCATGGCCCAAGCCACGGGACTTGTATTGGGAAAAAGGGCTCAAGCTATGCGAAGAAGCCGATAAGCAGAGACTCGAGCGGCCACCACTGTTGGTCACTCTCTTGGGAAGAAGAAGGCCCCGACAATACACGCCAGGAGGAAGAGGAAGAAGCAGTGGATGAAGAGGTTTCAAACATAGACCTCTACCCAAAAACATCGAATATATAGATCCAGGTAAGAAAGGAGGGATCTATTGGGCTGGGTTTGACGAAGTATCCAACATGCAAGTGGCCAGGAACAATGCTGAATATGTAAAGAGAATCGAAGAAGAAAATAGAAGACAAACTCGGTTTGTGGGAAGAGAGACAAGAAAGGAAAAGAAAAGATGAAGCCGTATTTTACTATTGTAAATGAAGAGCTTATGAGAAAAAGAAAGCAGCTGAAGAAGAAAAGAAGAGAAAGAGAAAAAAAGATCGATTCTATGCATACATTCTCTGTTTCTACATTGTCTGTATGTATCTTTGCTATTTACATTTTGAATGTATGTTTTAAGTTTTGGCATCATCAAAAAGGGGGAAATTGTTGGGAAATTTGTTTATTAGATTTTGATGAATGCCATGTAAAACTTAGACTAGAAAGTTGGCACCCCATTTTTCTTGCAAATTGCATTATAATAGATAGGGTTATACGAGCTGAGTCGAGTCAGCTATGCCTGGATATGCAAGAAGTCAACTGAAGGCTAAAATGAAGACTCCGCTATGAAGCAGCTGAGTATGGCACGAAGGAGAAGTCAAGAACTTGATTGAAGAAGTATCAGCTGGATACAGTTGTGTGAAGTATCAGTCAAGTCAACTCAAGAAGCCAAGTCAAGTTGAAGTGACAGATGAGTCTTTCAATCATTGGAGCAGACTTAAGTCACCTAGGGAAAAAGGCAGTCAAGTCAAGACAACTGAAAAGAATCCGTTGCACAGAAGTCAAGAATATTACCTAAACAAGTAATACTTCCATGATGCCATGTCTTAAAGTGCTCAGTCCCAGAAGCGTGCAAAGGAATAAACCAATGGGAAGCACTGCACCTTGTGTCAGAACCTGGAAGGCTGCAAGACATTTAATCCGAGGAAATGTCAACATCAAGGACTGCAACAAGACAAGCCAACGAACACAAGTGACTTTTGAAAATCAGCCTATCTCTTCAACGGGTAGATTTTTGAAAGTTCACTATAAAAGGTTGAGGAATCACCTTGAGAGAAGGTTACCTGAACCACGAACATTCAAGCTAATATTTGAACTGTAACCTGCAACATATTCTCAAGTTATTCAAGCAAATCCTCAAACCTAAACTTCGAAAGAAATCGATCCAACACCAAGCTGTGAAGGAAAGACAACCTTAAACTGTTGAAGAGGAAACTTTTGAAGAATCAAAAGGGGTTTACTTTCCAAGGAGGATTGTAGAAAGGTTCAAGGTCGAACAGTCTCAAGTTATTGGAGGGCTTCGTGATCAAATCCAAGAAGCTTGAGCAAGTGAGTGAAGAGTAGCGGCATTTGCCTGTGAAGAAGTTTTCCCGAGTGGAACGAGAAGGTTTACTGTGTGACCAAGGCATCTCGAGTCCCAAAGGATCAAGTGTTTGTGTGATCAAGACTTGCATCCGGGACCGATAACCACTTTGTACTCGATCAATACTTAGTGGATTCCTCCGGGAGTTGGAGAAGAGAGGATTAGAAGAATTACCCCATCTTCGAACCTCTATAAAATTTATTGTGTCATTTACATTTCAGCATTTTATTTTTGCATATTACTTTAAATCTGCTGATAATTTTCATTTCAACTGATAATTAACAAAGTGCTAAAACCAAGTGTTAAAACAAACTTAAACCAAATTCAAGGGTGTTAAGTCTTCCGCTGAAAATCTCATCACAACCAAGTTAAGGTTTAGACTAAACAGCTGAGTTATTCTATCAACAGCTCAAATTGAGTCTGTTGAGTGGCTAACTCTGCTGGTTAACTAACTTAGTTGTCCCTCAAGGAATTAGCTGTGTATTTAACTCTGTATTATTTTAAAAGGACTAAAATCGAAAAGTTGGTAAGGTTTGTTCAACCCCCCCCCCTTCTAAACCTTACTCACACCCCTTGGGACCTACAATGCTAACTCTGTATATGTATTCCACCCAGATAAGTTGTCTAGCCCAGGAAAATCACTAAGTGTCCACAATAAAGCTGTAGGCAATCTGAAAAATTCATTCTGTGAAGCATCAAATATATCTACTCCATCTGTCCACAACTCATTTAACTCTTTAATAAGAGGTTGCAGGTAAATATCTAAGTCATTCCCTGGCATCTTTTTCCCAGGAATAATCATAGATAAAATAAATGAAGATTGTTTCATACAAATCCAAGGAGGCAAGTTATAGGGAATTAAAAATCACCGGCCAAGTGCTATGTGTAAAACTTTGATTTCTAAATGGATTGAAACCGTCAGAGCTAACCCAAGTCGTATATTTTGTGAATCGTGATGAAATTGCATGTGTTACATTAAATGTTTCCATGCTTGAGAATCTACAGGGTGTCTCATCAACCCATCTTTATTACTATCCACACCATGCCATCTCATATGCTCGGCTATTTTAGAGGACATAAATAATCTTTGCAGCATAGGCTTAAGAGGAAAGCAACGTAGCACTTTAGCAGGTTTCTTTACGCTTCTTGCTAACTGTCGCACCTCCATCACTCATGTTCTTTTTTTGTTTCCATCTTGAAGTGTTGCATACTTTGCATGTTTCTGCACTTTTATCATCTTCCCAGTATAACATGCAATCATTTGGACATGCATGAATACTATTGTAATTAAGACTGAGTTTGTTTTATGTTTTGGCTTCATAGAATGAATCAGGAAGCCTTGCTTGTTCAAAAGCATCTTTTAATAATTCAAAAATCATGGACATTGCTTTATTACTTATTCCGCACAAGCACTTAAATTGAAACAACTTCAACAAGAACGACAATTTGGAATACTTACTACACCCATCATATAAGTCTTGATTTCCATCTTCGAGCAAGTCAAACAATATCTTGTTTTCTTTACTACCCTCTCCTGGTAGCTTCTTCCCCAACTGCTTCTTGGTGTGATGTGGAAGATTTATTTATACCATGTGAAATATGTGCAAATAAATCATGAATGATGTTTACTTTAGGATTCTCAATTTGAACATTAGTATGCACAATATTAGGAGTAGGGCCTTTAATGGGTATACACTATCCCTCGCCATGCCAAACCAAATGAACATACCCCGGTAGAAACCCATTGCAAAGCAAATGCTCTTTCACTTCAAATTTATCTAACCATTGTCTAATTTTGCACTTCACCAAGGACACAATATTTTTCCGTCAACATATTGATGCTTAGGTGCAAAATCGATGGATATATCCACCCCCTCTAAATATCCATGTGTGTTACGTGGCTACTCAATCCAAGATTTATCCATCACGAATCACTTGAGAATCATAAACATTTATCTGATGAAACTAATATGCACAATATTAGGAGAGGAACATCAAACAATAAAAGATTATATAGGAACATTTATATATGAATAGAACACATAGAAATTTAAAATTACCATTAACAATAGATTAATAATTTTGTTTTGTGGATAGAGTTGCTGATTGATTTTCCTGGCGAATATGTTTTATGGTAGCACATATCCAATTGTGCAATAATAGAGGATGCATATATCTCTAACAACATAAGATTAAAACAAATATGTTTTGATTACAGTAGAAATAATCAAATAGTAAAAAAACAATTAGTAGAGAAAATCACAATTGACAACTTAATTTCTAATTTATTAAGTTTTAATCTCATTTTAAAAAAATTCAAGCATTTATATTATAATTGTACTAACAGTTAAGAAATTAAAAAACTACGAGCAAGACATTCCAACTAAAGAGCGAGATAGCCCCGTTCCAACAGATTGATTTTGAGCTATTATACGAAGCTTGGGAGGGATTTAAAGATCTGTTGCGGAGATGCCCACAGCATGGCTATGCAGACTGGCAGAGGGTTCAATATATTTATAATGGGTTGAATGGGCATACGAGGACGATACTAGATGCGGCATCAGGAGGTACATTGGTGGCTAAAAGTCCGGCTGAGGCCTTACTTCTACTTGAAGAAATGGCCACAAACTTGACTATCAATGGCCCGAGACGAGAGGTGATTTTGTGAAGCCGATTCGGTGTTCTTGAGCTTGATACAATGTCAGCTTTGGCAGCTCAAATCTCGAGTCTGACAAAGCAATTAGCAATCATGAATACCGGCGGCACACCACAACAAGCCGCGCTCCCACCCACAGCCGTTCACGCAGTCGCCACTCACGAGGCCGAGCAAGTCAATTATGTGAATAACCGAGATTTTACTAATAGAGGTAATTCATTACCAACTCACTATCACCCGGGACTTCGCAATCATGAAAATCTCTCTTATAGCAACAACAGGAATGTATTGAACCCACCTCCAGGTTATCCCAACCCATCCAGTTCCAATGCATTCGGAGGTGAAAAGAAGTAGTCGCTAGAGAAGATGCTTGGCTCATTCATCGGAGAGACCAGGAATCGGATGAATAGGAGTGAGGCGCAGATTGATGGTCTGAATACTAAGACGAGCACAATGGAGACACATATTAGGTCGATCGAGACACAAATGGGTTAGTTGGCTATAGCCGTGAATTCATTGCGGTAGAAGGAAAGTTCCCAAGTGATACGAGAGGTTAACTCGAGAAACCTTTGCAATGCGTTTACGTGAAAAAGGAAGCAAAAATTCAGTCTGCCCTCGAAGAATCACCTATTTATGCGAAACTAGTGGAATCCAAGAAAATGAAGTTGGAAGAGTTTGAGACTCTATATTTGACAGAGGAATGTAGTGCAATAGTCCAGAGTAAACTACCTCAAGAAATGAAGGATCCTGGGAGTTTTACTATTCCTTGTACTATTGGAGGAGTTTTCTTTGAGAAACCACTTTGTGATCTTGGGTCTAGTGTGAATCTTATATCTCTTTCTACGATGTGACAAAGTTTGGCCTCGGGAGGTGAAGCCGTCCAATATCACTTGGCGCGGTTCTTTGATCGATCCATCACCTATCCGTGGGGAATCATTGAAGACGTGTTGGTAAGAATTAATAAATTTGTTTTTCCTGTGGATTTTGTAGTGTTGGACGCGAATGAGGACAATAAAATATCTATCATCTTTGGGCGACCGTTTTTAGCTACAGCACGGGCTTTGATCGATGTAGAAATGGGGGAGCTAACTCTGCGGATAAATAAGAAAAAAGTTGTAATCACCATCCACCCAACCAACAGGCTAAAATTTGAATTAAATGATGATAAGCAGATGGTTGGGAATATAGCTAAAGACATTGGAGGTTGGGAAGTTTCTAAGGGAAACGTTGATAACATGCCTATTAGAGCCCCAACTTGAGGATAATCTGACATAGTCTGGCTGAAGACTGTAAACTTAGCGCTTCTTGGGAGGCAACCCAAGCCCCTTTTATTGCTTTCTTAGTTTTAATATAGTTTAGTAGTTGTTTTTTTTTTTCCTGAATTTTTTGATTCTTAGGAGTAGTAAGTTGCATCACACCCCACCCCTCTTATTTGTGCAAATCCCACATATCCCACTCCATCCTCACAAAGGAGCACTCTAACCCCACACACACCATCTTCATCTCATCCACTCATTATTTGGTAAGTTTGCAACTTCCAAACCCCACCCCATTTTCCCCATCTTGTGATTTTTGGTGTGATTGGATTGTAGAAGTGCTAGGATAATTGTTGTTGACTTGTGATTTGTGGATTGGTTGATCATGCTAGACTTAGGCTTGGTATTGAATTTTGGGATTGAATTGAGTTGTCCACTGCATTTACTATCTTTGCCCAAATTCATGCATATGAGGTGTTTGATTAAATGCCCCAATGACAGTTTCAAATTGTTTAGTGCTATCATGCATATCTATGCTTATCTTTTTGACATGGCACTATATTTTCCACTTGGGTGCATTATGTACGTACTCTAATTTTTGATTTCTCACCCATAACCGAATTCCTAGGTTCCACGAGTTTTGTTTTCTTGTCTACCTTGCTAGGTTGCAAAGATGCAAAGCCAAAAAGGGGTCGGGCCAAGGCAAATGGGAAGAACAAGACCACACCTCGGAGGCATACAACACCCACGAGCTTGTGCACCAGGATGCATTGTGAGCTTATACGTGACACCTCATACACGTAGTAGTACCACATGACTTAAGGAGCCTTTGCCCCTCGGCGACCAGAAAAGTCATTTTTCCCACCTCTCCCTTGGGGACAATGTTGGTTTAACTTTGGGGGGCTGCAGTCTGTTTTTATTCTTCGAGTTAAGTCTTGAGTTCAAAAAAAATGAAAAAAGAGTCTAGAGTCGAGTCGGGTCGTCAGTAAAACTGTGAAACTACATGACTAAGTAAATTTGTTGAATATGAGTTGAACTCTGTTAATTTATTTGGGCATGAATTATGCGATTGAGTGTTTCTTTTATGATCCCACCGGATTCTAGAACTTGTCTGATCACTAGTCGAGGCAAAATCCTAGGTGAAGTAACATTAAGGAAGTGATTTAAGCCATCTTTGAACAAGCGAGCCTAAAATGCCTACCTTTGTATTATATTTTCCTAGTGTCCCCCTTTGAGCCGTATAAACCCGTTTCTTTGGCAACCAATCTAATATCCAGAGCCTAAATGTGAAAATCCTAATTACCCATCACTCATACACATAAAGTATAGGAAAATATTGAAGGTTGAGAATGTTAGTCCAAGTGGCTACGATAATCTAGAGGGGGGGTGAATAGATTATCTCGGTTTTTCAGATTTTGCCCTCTTTTTCGAATAATCAAACAAAGACGAGAATGTAAATGCGGAAATTAAACAACACTCGTCGATTTAAAGAGGTTCAACCCACCTGGGCCTAATCCTCTACCACCCCAAAGATATATCAGGGATGGATTTCAAAAGAAAAAAAAAGATATTATTAATTTACCAAAAATTAATACAACACCTTGAGGATTACCACAACCCTCTTACACCACTTTGAGGATTACCACAATCCTCTTACAACACCTTTGAAGATTACCACAACCTTCAAACACCTATCACCTAGATCACCCAAGTGTATTCTTACCACAAGAATACTCACAAGGATGTCTTGTGTTGAATGATGACCAAAATCAAGATTACAACTCAATAATGATTGATACAATATGAGTACAAGTGTAATCAAGAATTGAAAGCATAGACCTCAAATTTGTGCAAGTGAAAGTGCTAAGGCTAATACAACAAGATATATGAAAGTGTTTGCTTTGTTTGCTCTTTGCTTGTATGGAGTGTTGTATTTTGTTGTTTGAATGAAGCCTCTATTTATAGGAGAGGTCTTGGCTTTGATTTCCAGACATTGGCTCCTCCTTGGGGAGTGATTTGCTGCAAAAGAAACCATTTAAAATCATCAATAGAGCTGTTAGAAATCAATCCCACAAAATAGGGAAAAAGTCATGCGAAAATGCAACGGATAGTTTGTTGATAAACAGGGGGTTCGACCGGTCGCACAGAGATAAGATTGAAATTGAATTCTGCGAATTTTTACACAGGGGGACCGGTCAAAGGGAGGTTCGACCGGTCGCCCTTGGTCTTGACCGGTTGGGGTTGATAGAAAATCAAGAGAAGTCCGCATTTGAGAGGGCACTCCAGTGCACGGTCGCCCGGTGGTCGGCCGGCCGCCCTCACCGGTCGCCCACCTGGTCGACCGGTCGCCTCCCCATTTTCTCTTACGTCCCATTTTTCGTTTCAAAACTCAACTCAGTGCGGGTTGCCTATAGGCGACCGGTCGAAACTGAAACAAAAGTGTTGTCCAATTTTAAATCGAATATAAACTTCAAGAAATACTCGAAAAATAGTAAAAACATTTTAGATCGATCGGAAGTGTTGTGACAACATTTAGGGACATTGTTTTGGTATAAAAACTCATTTGAACAAAATCATCAAAATCATGATAAAAACATTTATCTAACAAACTCCCCTTTTTGATGATTACAAACCAAAACAATTTTCAAGAGGACGATTTGAAAAACAAAATAAATTTTCCGGTTTATGAGTAAACTATCCGTTTAAAAACATTTTACAAAAGCTCCCCTATCAACAAGCACATTAATAAGAAATATTGCATAAGCTAGAAGCACAAACTTTTACAAAATAAACAACAACTCCATGAGCTTAGAAGCTCCCCTGTCACAAATACTTATTATCCATGCAAACAAGTTCATAAAACAATCATTGGGTGAGTTTTCTTCACAACTTATGGCCTTAATAAGCCATAGCTTATAGCTTCTATCATGAGCTTTTATTAGCTTCTTTGAGCTAACGAGCCAATTTCTGTTTCTCCCCCTTTGGAATCATCAAAAAAATGTTAGGATGATAAAAACATCATAGAAGTATGTCAAAGTGCGCCAAAGAAATGGTTTATCAACCATTGAGCAATTTAGGCTTAAAAACCAAGGAAAATGGGAGAAATGTATCATGAAGAGTTCATACGCTCGTTTTATTTGCCAAAACATGATCTCAATGAGTATTGAAGACTTTTTTGAAGCGAGAGAATCATGTAGAAGTTGAAATTTTCATTGTGACATTTCATCGAGCACATTGTGGGCGTGAAAAATAAAAAGAGTTGTATATAGCCCTTGTAAATGATCCAAGCCAAAAAAATTGCATCACCAATTCACATCAAACATCATACAATACAACATAATAACTAAGCTCATCAAGATCATAAGCAAAAAATATCAAGAAATATACAAGAAAGCCATAAACTCAAGGGTTCAACCCAATTGAGCAAAGTAAGGAAAATTCTTACCATTTGATCGGAAAAGATGAGCAATGATGATGATAAACATGCTATATAAGGTCAAGATATGAATTGAATGCATGAAAATCAATTTTGAGTGAAAATTGTGTGCATTTGGCAAAGGGACGAAAAATGGCAAAAAGAAGTGAAAATAACAAATGTCAAGACAGAGCGAACTTAAACCAAAATTTGGCCTAGGCGACCGGTCGTGGTTGAGGGCGACCGGTCGACGTTGAGAGCGGCCGGTTGCCCTCAACCTCTTCAAATTTTTGTTTTGTCAAATTTTTCAAAATCCGAATTTTCAACCAAAAATCCGATTTTTAGCCCTTAAGTTTTAAAAACATGCAAAATGCAAACGTAGACCTCATTCAATATGCATTATGCCTAACCGAGCTCGTATTGACGCAAAAGTCTCGGAAGTTAGCGGTTTTGTAAAAATGTCCGCTAATTGATCTTGAGATGGCACAAACGATATCTCAATTTTTCGTTTTGAAACACAATCCCTTAGAAAATGATGTCGAATCTCAATATGTTTAGTACGGTTATGATGAGCGGGTTTTGAGCAATATTTATAGCGGATATATTATCACAAAAGATAGGTACGTTTTCAAAAGAGCATTTGTAATCCGCTAAGGTTTGTTTCATCCAAAGAAGTTGAGTACAACAAAATGCGGCGGAAATATATTCGGCCCGGCCGTTGAAAGAGAAACACGCTTTTGCTTCTTTAAAAACCAAGAAACTAGGCAATCGCCTAAAAATTGACATGATCCGGAAGTACTTTTCCGATCATCAATATTACCCGCATAGTCCGAATCACTATAACCTTTAAGAGAAAAATTTTCATTCTTTGGATAAAATAAACCATATTGAATAGTGCCTTTCAAATATCGAAAAATCCGTTTAACGGCACTCATATGAGATTCTTTTGGATTGCTTTGAAAACGAGCACATAGGCATACGGCATGAAGAATGTCCGGTCTACTAGCGGTTAAATAAAGTAAACTACCAATCATACCTCGATACTTGGATTCATCAACCGTCTTGCCTTTTTCATCCTTGTCAATTTTGACATTGGTTGCCATAGAGTCGAGGCGGTTCTTCCTTCTTCAATGCCGAACTTCTTCAAAAGTTCTTTTGTATACTTTGATTGCGAAATATAAATACCTTCTTGGCATTGCTTAATTTGAAGTCCAAGGAAGAAATTTAGCTCCCCATCATACTCATCTCGAATTCACCTTGCATTAACTTGGAGAATTTCTTGCACAAAGATTCATTAGTAGCACCAAAGATAATATCATCAACATAAATTTGCACAAGTAAACAATCTTGCCCTTTTTCAAAAACAAAGAGTGTAGTATCAACTTTACCTCTTGTAAAACCATTTTGCAAAAGAAAAGAGCTAAGTCTATCATACCATGCACGGGATGCTTGTTTTAAACCATACAAAGCCTTTTTAAGTTTATAAACATCATTAGGCCTAGAAAAATTTTCAAACCCCGGAGGTTGTTTTACATAGACTTCTTCTTGAATAATACCATTTAAGAAAGCGGATTTAACATCCATTTGGTAAAGTTTGAAATTTTTAAAACAAGAATAGGCAAGTAAAATACGAATAGCTTCTAAACGTGCTACGGGTGCAAAAGTTTCATCATAGTCAATACCTTCTTCTTGACAATACCCTTGAGCTACTAACCTTGCCTTATTTCGAACAATGTTGCCTTGATCATCAAGTTTGTTCAGGAATACCCATTTTGTACCAATAATAGTTTGAGATGGAGGACAAGGTACCAATTCCCATACATCATTTCTTTTAAATTGATTTAACTCCTCTTGCATCTCTAAGAACCAATCCTCATCCTCAATAGCCTCCTTAGCATTTTTAGGCTCTTTTTGAGATATAAGAGCTTTCTCGGCAAATTTTCTTGGTCATCACTTTATCAAGGGGATCACCAATAATAAGATCTTTTGGGTGATCTCCCTTAAATTTTAATGCTACGGGAAGATCCGAAGTATCTCCTTTATCTTCTTGAGGAGCATATGAAGTGGATGGTTGATCATTTGATGTATCATTTTGAATAATGGATTCACTAATATCCTCTTCATCACTTTCATCATTTGGTATCCTTTCAACACCCGAAGCTTCATTGAATTTGACATGGATGGATTCTTCAACAACTCCACTAGTCTTATTGTAAACACGATATGCTTTGCTCTTGATTGAATACCCCATAAATATTCCTTCATCGGCCTTAGGATCAAGTTTGTCCAATTGATCCTTAGTATTCAAAATAAAGCACTTACATCCAAATATCTTGAAATAACTAATATTTGGAGTTCTTCCTTTCCAAAGCTCATAAGGAGTTTTATTCATTTTAGGACGAACATAAACTCGATTATTGACATAGCAAGCGGTACTTACGGCCGGCCCAAAAGTATTTTGGAAGAGAAAATTCATTGAGCATGGACCGACTCATTTCTTGTAGCGTCCGATTCTTCCTTTCGGCTACACCATTTTGTTGAGGTGTCCTTGGAGCCGAAAAATTGTGTGTATATCCCTTGGTTTCACAAAAGACTCTAAACTCACCGTCAAATTCTCCGCCTCGATCACTTGAATAGTTTTAATAGTATCTTCCTTTTCATTCTCAATGCGTCTACACAACTTAACAAACTCATTAACGGCATCGCTTTTATTTGCAAGAAAAAGAGCCCAAGTGTATCTAGAAAAATCATCAACAATTACAAAAGTGTAATGTTTTCCACTTAGACTAGCCGTACCAATATCCCCATACAAATCTAGGTGAAGAAGTTGTAGAGGCTTGGTTGTGGAAATTTCATTTTGGGCTTAAAACTACTCTTAACTAATTTGTTCTTTTGACAAGTGTCACATAAGCCAAGATTTTCAAAATTCAATTTGGGTAGTCCTTTTACATGTTGGTTTTTGTAAATATTTTTCAAACTTTTATATCCAACATGTCCAAGTTGCCTATGCCATAAACTCGTTAAATCATTGTTGGCGACAAGACAAGAAACATTTTGACTAACCAAATCACTAGTAGAAATTTTGTAAAGATTACCTTTTCTATTTGCTTCACAAATAATTTCATCATTTTTACGAATAAGGCATTTTTCTTTATTGAAAACAACATTATAATTTGAATCACAAAGTTGGCTAACACTTATCAAATTAAATTTAAGCCCTTCTACTAAAAGAACATTATTAAGAGAGAAAGAAGAGTTACCAATTTCTCCATTTCCAAGAATTCTTCCTTTGCCATTGCCGAACATGACCATACCCTCTTCTTGGAACTTGATGTTGGTAAAAAGTTCTCTCTTTCGGTCATATGGCGTGAACATCCGCTGTCCACGAGCCATTTTGAATCCTCCATGGTTGTTGTAGCGCCTATTACCTACAAATGAACCATTTTTAGGTACCCTATAGTTTTGGGGTCCATGGGGGTTAGCCTTGAGACCTTTGGGTCTCCAAACAAAGCTAAAATTGTTCTTCAATTTACAATTGCTAACATAGTGACCAACTTTACCACAATAAAAGCAAATAATATTATGGGCACTTTTAGACGTACAAAATTCGGACCTTGGTCATTTTTCTTAAAGATTTTTTGAAATGGTTTGTAACCAAGTCCTTGTTTTGAATGCTCACCTCTTTGTGCATCTAAAATTTTAGTAACCTTATCCGTGCTTAAATTAAAACGATGCACATCCTTTTTCAAATTATCAATATCATTAGTGAGCATTTGTTTCTCGGTTTCAAGAGTTTGAATTTGAGTAAGGGTAATAGCATGAACATGATCAAGAGTCTCATAAGATGTAAATAATTTATCCTTTTCTATTTTAAGCTCTTTATGCTCCTTCTTTAAACTCTTGTATTTAACAATCAATTTTTGAAATTCATTTTGCAACTCATCAAAATCACATTGCAATTCATCAACTAAGGAGGAGGTAGAGGAGTTAGAGCGTACCTCATTATTTTCATCGTCTATAGCCATAAGACCATGTTCGGTTTCACCTTCCTCGTCGGATGTCTCGAGTAGCTCATCCCAAGTTTTGACATCCGCATTTAGAGCCTTCTTTTTCGGAAAAGGCTTCTTTTTCTTTTGTTCCTCCTCATTGAGTTTTGGGCAATCGGCTATGAAGTGCCCGGGTTTTCCGCACTTAAAGCAAGCATTATCTCTTGGTTTTCTTGCTTTATTTTTATTCACAAATTTTGCAAATTTTTCGAACAAGTGCGGCCGTCTCCTCATCATCATCATCATTATCATAGTATGCATTATTAGAAGAGGAAGCAAGACCTTTAGGAATATTTTGCATACCCGATTGATTGATGGTTGGTTTGGTATTTTTCCTTTCCTTGAGATAGACTTCATAGATGAGGAGGTTCCCGATGAGCTCGTCAAACTTGAGTGTCTCAAGATTTTGTGCTTCCGTGATTGCCGTCACCTTTTAGGACCATGAGCCGGGAAGAGCATTCAATACCTTAGTCACTTTGTCTTCTTCGGAGATGACTTTACCGAGGGCCACAAGAGGATTGACAATGTTGTCAAGCCTTTCCACCATCTTGGAGATGCTTTCACCATCATACATGTTAAAGTTTTCAAAGTCTTTAACAAGCATGGTCTTTCTAGCTTGCTTGACCTTCTTTGTCCCTTCATATATAGTCTCCAATTTTTCCCAAACCTCATGTGCCGACCTTATGCCTCGTATGCGATTGTACTCGGTGGCGGTAAGTGAGCAATGCAAAATATTTAAGGCCTTACCGTTTAGAGAAAGCCTTCTTATCATTTTCATCAAACTCCTTGAAAGGTTTAGGAGTCGAGGTGCCATCCTCCATCTTTTTCGTTGGTTGATCAACTCCTTCAATAACCACATTCCATATGTCAAACCGCACCCTTGTAGAAAGCACTCCATACGGTCTTTCCAAAATGCGTAGTTGTTGGCGTCGAACAATGGTGGCTTGTTGGTGGGCGCCGGTGGTGAGATAAGCGTCATTCGTAGCCATGGATCTTTCCTCTTTACTCGAACGAGCTAGCCAAAGAGTTTGGCTCGATACCACTTGTTAGTCCAGTGGCTACGATAATCTAGGGGGTGAATAGATTATCTCGGTTTTTAGATTTTGCCCTCTTTTTGAATAATCAAACAAAGACGAGAATGTAAATGCGGAAATTAAACAACACTCGTCGATTTAAAGAGGTTCAACCCACCTAGGGCCTAATCCTCTACCACCCCAAAGATATCCAGGGATGGATTTCAAAAGAAAAAAAAAGATATTATTAATTTACCAAAAATTAATACAACACCTTGAGGATTACCACAACCCTCTTACACCACTTTGAGGATTACCACAATCCTCTTACAACACCTTTGAAGATTACCACAACCTTCAAACACCTATCACCTAGATCACCCAAGTGTATTCTTACCACAAGAATACTCACAAGGATGTCTTATGTTGAATGATGACCAAAATCAAGATTACAACTCAATAATGATTGATACAATATGAGTACAAGTGTAATCAAGAATTGAAAGCCTAGACCTCAAATTTGTGCAAGTGAAAGTGCTAAGGCTAATACAACAAGATATATGAAAGTGTTTGCTTTGTTTGCTCTTTGCTTGTATGGAGTGTTGTATTTTGTTGTTTGAATGAAGCCTCTATTTATAGGAGAGGTCTTGGCTTTGATTTCCGGACATTGGCTCCTCCTTCGGGGAGTGATTTTCGCAAAAGAAACCATTTAAAATCATCAATAGAGTGTTAGAAATCAATCCCACAAAATAGGGAAAAGTCATCGAAAAATGCAACGGATAGTTTCGATAAACAGGGGGTTCGACCGGTCGTACAGAGATAAGATTGAAATTGAATTCTGCGAATTTTTACAGGGGACCGGTCAAAGGAGGTTCGACCGGTCGCCCTTGGTCTTGACCGGTTGGGGTTGATAGAAAATCAAAACAGAGAAGTCCGCATTTGAGAGGGCACTCCAGTGCACGGTCGCCCGGTGGTCGACCGGTCGCCCTCCCCATTTTCTCTTACGTTCCATTTTCTGTTTCAAAACTCAACTTAGGTACGGGTTGCCCTATAGGGCGACCGGTCGAGCCTGAAACAAAAGTGTTGTCCAATTTTAAATCGAATATAAACTTCAAGAAATACTCCGAAAAATAGTAAAAACATTTTAGATCGATCGGAAGTGTTGGGACAACATTTAGGGACATTGTTTTGGTATAAAAACTCATTTGAACAAAATCATCAAAATCATGATAAAAACATTTATCTAACAGAGAAGGGTATGATGAGAAGGGTATGTATTTAATTGAATGAAGTTGCCCGGAAAAAGAAAATATGAAACCCCATGTATGCAAAAGAATAAGTTTGGGGGTTCCCAAAAAAAAAGGAGAAAACAATCAGCGGGAATGAAGGTTCATAAACATTGGGGATGTCAAAAAGTGAAGGGTAGTAGCTTATTGATAATTCGAAGTGTTAATTGTGTGTTTGGGTGATTTGAGCCACTTAATCTCATATTTTCCTACGTTACCCTAAGCCCACATTACAAGCTTTAAAAGTCATATTGATCCTTGTGTTACATTAGCCTACATTAGTGGAGATTAGTGTGAAAGACAAGCCTATGGAGTCCGGTAAGCATCTCATCTCTATATTCAAAAAGTGGATCATTTTGAAAACATTTGATTGCGTGAATCTATCTGGATAATGAAAACGGGATTAGCATGAACATTCCACCTTCATGATCACATTGTGAAAATATGTGCTTGATTGATAGTAAAACGAAATTTGATGAATGAGTTTTGTTGTGAAGTTTCGCAGTTGGTTTGTTGAGTCAGTCGTCTTTATATTTGTTTCCTTCATGTTTGTTGATTTTTAGAGTCTGTAATTGCTTGAGGACAAGTAAACGTCTAAGTTTGGGGTATTGAAGCGGCAGCGTGCCAACGGGTTAACTGCGGCATAGTCAGCGATGGAGGACATAGTAGGCGGGGCGTGAAAGCGAGACATCGGCAAACGAGCGTGCGATGCACTGCGGCGCCTGTGCAAGGGGGATGTAGCGCGGGCGTGCATTGTGCGGCAAAGCGAGGACATTCTTGAGCCTGGCCGCACGCGACGGGCCTGAAGCGGACTGATATGGGTTGTGTTATTTATTTGGGCCTTTTTACGTGATTTTGAGTGCTTCGACTTATAAATACACCGCGGAGGTGTACGGGACAGGGGTCGGACATGATTTTGAGCACAATGCAAGGCAAGAGACACAGAGTTAGGGTTCGGGACGGCAATTGGAGGCGCTTCTCGTCTGGACACAGAGAGAATTCCTTCTCTTTTCTCCTCAATTCTTTCTTTGCTTTTCTTTGTCGATTTCTTGAGATGTATAATTATTTCTTCATGAGTTTTTGTACATCATTTATGAGCTAAACCTATTTTTCTAGGGGATTGATATAACTTACGTTTGAACCTATGTTTTGATTTCCAGTTTATGAAATTCACACATTTATTAATCTATTTGTGCTATTTGATTTGATTGCATCTGAATTATCTGATCAACAATTTAGATTGTTTGGCGTGTTTGATTTGACACTCGAGAGATGTAATTGAACGCTTGGCCATAGAATAGCACAACCTAGGGTTTCATAGAACCGAGAGGTTTATGAATCTTTTGAAGCCTATGATAGAATATTCATTGAGCGTATTAGGGTTTAATTTATGATTTTTATAGAGATATCGAAATCAGAAATTAGAACCTAGAATCACTTGGCACTCGAGAGAGGAAATGATAAACGGTAGGAATATTGGCTTATAGATTAATAACTTGTGATTAATAAACTGGATTGAAAACATAGGGGATAACTAGGTGAAATCAACCCTCTAGAATTCATCTTTTAAGTGTTTGATTAATTGTCTGAACCAATTGTTTGCTTATTTTTAGTTTTCTTTTTAGTTTAAAAACAATTCATCTCTTTTCGATTTCTAGATAGAATTAAGCTATTTTAATTATAGTACTTAGTATAAAATTCGATAACAATCCCTGTGGAGACGATAACCCTACTTTCAAAATCTATACTAAAACTTGACACCGTACGCTTGCGGTAAGAATTTTGCGATCAAGTTTTTGGCGCCGTTGTTGCGGATTGTTTTATCCTATTTTAAACTAATACTATTACCACGTAGTCTTAATCCTAATCTTGACTAGTTTAGGAATTATAATTTTGTTTTTCTCATTTGACTTGTCTGTTTATGCGAGATTCCAATGATATTAATTTATTTCCTTTTGATTCAGAGATTGAAAGGACACTTCGAGCAATCAGAGTAGCAAAGCGAGCACAGAATCGAGCAATGGCAGAAGACGGAGACAATGAGAATAATAGAAATCGAATCGTAAACGTGCCACCACAGCCTGAGGCACTAGAAAGGGCAATCCGGGATTACTTTCTGCCGACCGTGAACCAGAATTACTCTAGAATTGTGTGCCAACCCATAAATGCGAATAATTTCGAATTGAAATCGGGCCTCATAAGCATGGTTCAGCAGAATCAGTTTGGGGGGAGTCCAGTGGATGATCCGAATACACATCCGCCACGTTCTTTGAAATTTGCGACACCATCAAGATGAATGGTGTTACTGATGAGGCCATTTGCTTGAGGCTTTTCCCGTTTTCACTCTGGGATAAGACGTTCGCCCCTGGGAATATTACATTTTGCGATGATCGACTCAAAAATTCTTAGCAAAATTCTTCCCTCCAAAGAATATACTCCAACTAAAGAGCGAGATAGCCCGGTTCCAACAGATTGATTTTGAGTTGTTATATGAAGCTTGGGAGCGATTTAAAGATCTGTTACGGAGATGCCCACAACATGGCTATGCAGACTGGCAGAGGGTTCAATATTTTTACAATGGGTTGAATGGGCATACGAGGACGATACTAGATGCGGCATCAGGAGGTACATTGATGGCTAAAACTCGTGAAGCCTTACTTCTACTTGAAGAAATGGCCACAACAACTATCAATGGCCCTCCAAGAGGTCAGCGCCGAAGCCAGTTGCCGGTGTTCTTGAGTTTGATACAATGTCAGCTTTGGCAGCTCAAATCTCGAGTCTGACAAAGCAATTAGCAATCATGAATACCGGCGGCACACCACAACAAGCCACGCTCCCACCCGCAGCCGTTCATGCGGCCGCCACTCACGAGGTCGAGCAAGTCAATTATGTGAATAACCAGGGATTTTACTAACGAGAGGTAATTCATTACCAACTCATATCATCACCAGGGACTTCGTAATCATGAGAATCTCTCTTATAGCAACAACAGAAATGTATTGAACCCACCTCCGGGTTATCCCAACCCATCCAATTCCAATGCATTTGGAGGTGAAAAGAAGTAGTCGCTAGAGGAGATGCTCGGCTCATTCATCGAAGAGACCAGGAATCGGATGAATAGCAGTGAGGCGCAACTTTGTATGGAATGAAATAATTTCTGCTATATAAAATGATCTCATGTCAAAATGAAATAAAATTTATAAAATGTGAAACTCTGGCCATTACAAATAAGCTTCCACAAGCTACAACTGTACAACATGAATTGCAATGTACTTAGAGATACATGATGAGATGTAGGCTAATAAATTAATCAAACTCAAGATGAATAATCCTTAAATAAACTGCACAAAAAAACACAGTTTTTTTTTTAAAAATTTAACCGATGTATACCCTAAAGGAGTCATTATTGCAACTGTTCCCCTCAAGACCAAGCCATATGGAAAAATAGCTTTAGCATTCTCAATCTGACCAAATTCAGAAAACCTATATATAATAATTTGGACAGAGTTCAGGAACTTAAGATTTGATTCAAAACAAAATACATGAATTTCCAACTCCTCACCTTCATCTTTCATAACTATAGAAACTACTTCTAATCGATGGCGGAGACAGGGTTGGGCCAACCTGGGCCCTAGCCCAGCCCTTTGTTCTAAAAACAAAAAAAAATTTAGTGAGAATTATTTAAAATAAAAAAATTTTAGTTATAATTTGTATTATTTTTTCTTGGATTTTCTATCTGGCCTACCCTATTTTCGTGTATCGGCCCAGCCTGCTAAAGTCTCATGGCTCCGCCATTGCTTCTAATAGTTTACAATGTTTACCAAATTCCTTACAATTGGGGTTTTTTTGTAAGCCAAAAAGAAAAATAGTAAAATTTCTGCTAATTCCCCTAACTGGACTGGTATTTAATTATTTGGTAATTCTTCAGAACAAACTTAAAATAATATTTTTTCTAATTATGAAAAATGGATGGTGCATTTAGTAATTAAATTGTTTCATAGAGGGGAGGTAACTATAATTTAACCTCGAAAAAAACCCAAAAAACATCTTCAAATTTATCACTCCAAGGAACACAAGCAAGCCTGAAATCCTTCCAAAATTAATGTTAAATGCCTGACTAGCATAGCTCGTTGGACAATCATTGAACTTCTGAGCAAAGAAAAAAGAGAGAGTATTTTGAATCAAGCTCCTTACATATATACAAGCTGCTGGAGAGATCTTATTGCATCAGGAATGGGACCGAAAAAGCTCCAACCATTCTTTATTTGTTAGAGAATGAGAATCACATTGTAAGATCTGTTACGCACTATATTCATGACAGAATTATTTCTTCATGTGTAGCTAACCTGCCCTAATGAAGATTGATGCTTACAAAAGGCATATAGCCACATAAATTCAATAAAAGCATACAGTTGATCATTACACCAATTACCTGAGAACTGTAATCAGCAAATACTCATCGACATCTGGATCGTTTTCCAGTTCAAGTTTTTTTAGGCCCTTAATACTACGTTGCCAAAGACACACCAACTTAACCTTAAAAAAACTAAGCAAATTCAACAAACAAGTTATCAATCCTCTCAGAATCTAAGAACTATGTATGTTATGGCTTGCTTCAAATCAAGAACATAAAAAAAAAAGTTGCATAAAAATTGAAACATGTGATCATGGAAAAGAACGCTTACAATCACCATTATCTGTGAATGCAAATATACCTAGAATTCGAGTAGAAACAGCATCAGGCAGACCAGAAGACTAGAACTCATTTTCTAGAAACTCTTCATATTTCCTATAGGCATTCTTAAACTGGTGAAAAAACTATGTTTCTTGAAAGCGAGAATAGTAGCTTTGGACAATTTTCCTCCTATGATCGTTGACCATAATGCCTAACAGGCAGACAACGGGACAAGTCCAAGTCGTACGCTTGATCTCCAATTTATTGCAAAAATACTATAATATACAATTAAAAAAATGCTCATTTTGTGTCTCAATATACCTGCCCCAACTGAAAACCGATCAGCAAATATTTACCGTGTCTCAATATAACTGCCCCAACCTATATATAAGTTTTGAGAATCACAAAATAGCTAATAATTTAGATATCTATAAATCACATACCAATACCACGGCTGACTCCAGTAATCCAAATAACCTGTTCATTAGGTCGAAATAAAATATGTATTATTCAAAGAAAATTCACCATATATATAATACCCATAACTCTGAATTTGTAGTAATCCATACTCCATAAGCATTTCAACCCTCTCAAACCTTTATAAACAAAATGCTAACTATTTATAAATCTGGCATCATCCAAATATCTTAAAACCAACATAAATACACAAAGAATGCGGTCTAAAACACTCTTATTGACCAAATACATAGGATTCAGGGGAAGACAAAGAATAACCAGAAAATATGAATTCACTCGTTCAATCACTAGATATTAGACACTATAAAGAAGGCAAACAACCAACCAAATCTCTAAAATATACATATCGATTCCAACAATTAGACCAAAATAACAATATTCAAATGCATCAACCAAATTAGCTAATTCTCTTTACGCAAAAAATACCCAACATAATAAATTAGAAAAACAGCTGAAGAAAATCGCAGAGAAAATCGAAAAACATAATGAAATTAAAGAAACCGAATCGAAAAATATTCGCCAAAAATATTTTGGATCTCTATATGCAAGTGTACAATGTAGTTTATAGGATAATGGCAAGCAAGTTCGTATTCCTTAGGGATTGACTACGAAACACTTAGGCTATAATAACATCACATTCCAATTTTATTGAAGCGACCGAATATCACAAGTTTATAATATATAATCAAAAATTAAAAATAAAAAAATAACTTTGCGAACCCCACAAGTATTTTCAACAAATACAAGCAACTCTAGGCACATAATCTCAACATGTTTCTTCAATGTTAAATCCAATTAATGTTTCACAAAACCAATTCATGCGTTTCTATGGATTCAATTCCTAAACTAGTTTATTCCCCCTTCCGGGTGGAACATAAATAGTAGATCAATAATAATTGAGGTCTCCCGATCCATCACAACTATTATTAACTCCCAAAAGATCTTTGAATTGAAATACTACCCACAAACAGAAGTAGTCTCCCGATACATTATCCTGTTTATGTCTAAATTCGATTTTTGTCTTGCTAGAACTCACCTCCAGGATTATGAACTAGCAAGTATGGCATGCAAATTATTGGTCAAATAATCGACAATTATAAATAAACACTCGAATTCATAAAATGGAACACATGAATCAATTAAGAAAATAATTCATCAAGATTTAACATGAATCCACAATTTTTGATTATGCCCTAGGATCCGAAATATTAGACAAAGATTGATAACAAATTCATAGACAAACTTGAAATCAACATTGTGACATCGTCTAAGCACAGACAAGAGATCTAAACTAAGAAAGAAAACCCCATCTTGTCAGGATAGATTCTCCTTCCAAGCCTTCGAAGCTCTTGTGCTTCGTTAGATACGAAAGGCTTTGTGGTGTTCTTCGTACCCTAGCCTTCCTCTCTCAGAACACCTTTGATCTTGTGTTCCTGTGAAATTTGGTGTGTTGTATGGTGTATTAATGTTGTAATTTTCGTGAAGCCCTTGGGTCCCTTATATAGGTGCTTGAAGATATCACTTGTAGAGTTTGAATGGGAAAAGGACATAGAAATTCGCCACAGCTCGTCGCACGGCCCGGCCGTGTAGCTTCACACGGGTACTCCACACGGCCGTGTGGCCCTCACATGGTCCGGCTGTGCGGTTTGCTTTCGTTCCCTATTTCTTCCCAATTTCACACGGACATGTTATCTTCACATGGGCAGGTCACACGGTCGTGCGGTCCCACACGGTCTAGCCGTGTGACAAGTTTTTGTCCGGTTTATTCGTCTTTTCGATCTTTTCTTTGCACTCGTCAATCCTATCCGGGCCTTTCAACTGATATATCTTCAATTAATCTCCGTTTCCTGTAAAAATTACAAGAATACGCAATATCATGCCCTTCTAAGGAAACCAAGTAAAAACACACTAAATATGCATGCAAATGTATCAATTATATACCATTTTAAGCTCCTAAATACATGTATATTTTACAAGTATCAAAATCCCCCAAACTTAAAGCATTGCTCGTCCTCGAGCAAATTAAGAAAAATAATATCAAGGGGTACAATGAAGACACAAGAACACTATAAATACTTAATCTCATTTGAGTCCATATCTAAGTAAACCATGCAATTCATTATGAAGAAATCATCATTCATAAGTTTGGCAAATTTAATACTCTCTCGTGTACTTCCCATTGCGACTCGCAAGTAACATTGTATCACTCAACTCTCGAAGTGTATGGTAAGTGTTTACGCTCAAAATCAATTCAGTAAAAGTAGAACTACCATAGGCTTGCAAATCGTCTTAACATCTCTACCACTTTTGTGTGCACAATCTAAGAATCAATAAGGACTTTCATTTGGTTGTAATGTAGGCTCTTTGGTAAGGGTAGGAAAAATTTGGATTAAGTGACTTGACTTGAGCAAATAGAATTTAAGTACACAGACTTGCAATTCACCAATCCAATTTCATCTAAAAATCATCCTTTCAAGATATTTTATTTTTTTTCAACTCAACTCCACCCTTTTTCTCCTTTTTCATTCTTAGGTTTTTTTTTTCATTTTTTTCTTTTTTTCTTTAGCCTCAAGTTCTCAATTTTTCATAATTTCAGAATTTTTCTTTCTTTTCTTTCTTTTGCTCGATTTCTCTTTTCTTTCTCAGAATTTTTTTTCTTTTTGGAGCTTCATTCTCCTTTCATTCACCTAGATACAGCACATCCCTCTTTCTTTTGCCAACTTTCTCTCTTTTTCATTATTTTCGCCACATCTCCCCCAAACTTATTCATTTTCTATAAGCTTAAGAAATTTCGGGGATAAAATCATTTTTTCAATTTTAAAGATCAAAATGTGGCTAACAATAAAATGTTTTAGCTCAAAATTGGCTAACTAGGGAATCATGAGTTCATAGTAGGCTTTTGAGGCTAAGTAGGCTAAACAAAGATGGCCTTAAATTATTTTCAAAAATTGCACACACACATGGCTTCAATGAAGATACGAGAGCAAGTTCTAGAGTTCTATCAATCATGAATGATATACTCAAGTAAAATAAGACTGCATAAGATAAAAGCAGTTAAGGGCACAAAAGCTCACAGGCTTATTCTTTGCAACATGCTCAAATACCCAATTTTCTTAACTAATGCCAAACAAATAAAAGATATCTCCTCAATTATTCATCGCATTATTTACAAAATATGTCATCTCATAAAATTAAATGCTCATAGTAAAAATCATATGGAAGCTATGCTCTTTCAAAAATCTTGATTAAAAATACACACAAAAGCAATTAAACGTGCTAAAGCGATAAACGTGCTAAAAAATAAAAAATAAATAAAAATCAAAATATTTTAAAAAAAATCAAAAATTTTATGCAAATATTTATGCTCTATATGAATCCTAAATGCAATGCAAAATGCAAAAATACTAAATTACGCATTCTTGACAATCCCCCCCCCAAACTTAAAATATGCTTCATCCCGAATATATGAGGAAATTATCAAAAGTAAAGAGGAATGCGTAATAAGTATTTACATGGATCACTGTGGTGATAGAGGTGGAGGGTAGTGGCCTTGTGAAATATGTTATTAATCCATACGAGACATCATCTTATACATGTGCTACTGCTGCTGGGTGATAGCATCAAATCTTTGTAAATATTCGGCGTGATACTCATCAACATTTGCTGTCAACTGATAAGTATCACCTATCAACCTGCCCACATTAACTTCCACCCTTTCGAGCCTATTGATCATGCTCCATGGCCGATTATCCCTTTGTCTAGAGTATTCCGGCGCATCCTTCACTTCATCTTGCTATTCTTGAGCAGCAGCCCCCTGTTCACCTCTCATTAACCAATTAGCCCTATTTCTTATAGATGTAGCTTCTGGGTTAGGGAACCTAACTTTTGTTCTATCCGCCTAATTTAGCCAGTAATTACGCCCATCGAATTGAATCATTTTCATAGCAGATAATAAAGTCAAATCAATTAGTTTTGGCCCTGCGGCCTCCGCATACCCTTCAAAGCTAACATCGAAATATTCAGCAATAGGAGTAATCATCCCCCCAATACATATTCCTACCCTATCAGATTTTCTCACTCTATCAAATTGTCAGGCTATCATAGCACCGACATTAGGCACAACCTCCGTCCCCGACGCCATACACCAAATAATGAATAATGCATCTACTCGCAAGGTCCCTTTGCTTTTCTCCCTTGCAAAAATCATTCCCGCTAATGCTATTTGTACATAGCAAAATACGGGGTTTCGAATGTTAGACGCCTTCAAAGTACTCGGCGTGTATATTCATTTACCAGTTATTTCCCTCCAAAAACTATCCTTATCAAAATCATCATGCTCTTCTACCCCATAAGCCGGAGTTCTATGTATTGCATTTAAATCATCAATTGACAACTCCCTCGGCTCATTCGCAAATCGGAACCGAATCCCCATCAAGTTATGTTTTCGAACTACTAATTCAAAACTACTTAGGAACTCAAGTGTATAAATCGAATAAGTAGTCCAATGCCATTTAATAATTAATTCCAATCCGCCCGACCACACATAACCCAAAAATCTCCCAATAAACCCAAATTAGCAAGAGTAGGTTCATCGGGATACCTTGTATTTATCCATGATCGATAATAGAGTATCGCCCATCTAGCCCGGTGTATTTTATTTGGCAAGATGACATTCAAGGCTTCTGGTTCGTCGGCCCACCCGTGCGACCCTGGCGCCCAGCCCTTGTGCTGCCGAAACCCACACGCCTATATGGAGTCACGGCACTGGACGTGTAGTCTTTGTCCGCTCATTGTGTGTCTCACGGCTGGTTGTGTGAAGTCATACGGTCGTGTGATATAATTTTTTTCCTTTTTTTTAGATAATCGGGAGTTTTCCATGACGCCTCCTATACAACAACTCACAAAACCAAACACAACTAAAAATTAAGTTAATACTAAAATAAAATTAAAAGTAAAATTTAAATAAGTTGAAGGCGATCAAAACTAGAAATAATTAGGAAATAAGTTGGGTTGCCTCCCATAAAGTGCTAAGTTTTACGTCTTCAGCCAGACTTCAGATTTCTATAATCACTATCATAACATCCATCATATGAATGGCATTACATTGTTCTCTCGGATTCTGTTCCGTGTCGCTTGGAATTTGCCCTTTTGATGTTGGCCTCCCACTACAGTTGCGATCTGGGCTACTTGTGTTTCTAGAGATTTCAATCTTGCATTTACATTCATATTCCACTAAGTGACTTGTTCCTCGATCCTGTCTATCTTTGTTTCATCCTTGTCTAGTCTTACCATAGTCTCTCCAATAAACAAGGATAACATCTCTTCTATAGATGCTTTCTTTTCATTTGACTTCGCTCTGCCTTGATTACCCACATTAAATCTCGGAGGTGGCTGCGAAACATTTTTATTGTTAGCATAAGAAAAGTTTTCATGGTTTCACAGCCCCGGGTGACAGTAAGTGGGTGTCTGATTATTTCTATAATTGTTGTTGAAGTTTCTTTGTTGTCCCACAATGTTTGCTTCTTCTTCAACAATAGCAAGATCTCTTGGAGTCACTTGTTGCATCGCATCCAGTTTCATATTTAGCACGGATACATGTTCTGTGAGCATGACGACTTTCTCATCCTGAACCTCTGCCACACTCCAAACATTAGATCTCTCGTATGGCCATTGGTAACTATTATTTGCCATCTCCTCTAAGATTCGAGTGCCTCTTCTTCCGGATATTTCCTAGTAGTGCACCCCGGATGCAACAACTATAATAGTTCTTGTGTTGCCACTCAAACCATTATAAAAATATTGATCCTGTTGGTAGTCGGGATATCCATGTTGAGGGCACTTCCTTAACAATTCTCGGAATCTATCCCATGCCTCATATAGCGGCTCTGAATCTAACTGCCTAAACTGGGCGATTCAGATTTTAATTGCAGCGTCTTACTAGGGGGAAAATATTTGGCTAAAGACCGCTGACTTAATTCAGCCCAATCTGCTGGTGGTGGTGTTAGAGAGCATAACCATCCCTTAGCCTTATCGCGCAGAGAGAATATGAAAAGGCGGCATCGAATGATATCCTCAGAAACACCATTCATCTTAACAGTGTCGCAGATTTCTAAGAATTGTGCCAGATGCGCGTTTGGATCCTCAATGGCTCTGTCCCCAAACTAATTTTGTGAAACCATCTGGATCAATGTAGGTTTTAGTTCAAAGTTATTTGCATTGATCGGCAGATGGACCACACTCCCATAAGTTCGACTAACCTCCGGCTGGAAGTAGTCCCTAACTGCCCTTCTCGCGGGCCTTTCCACTATTCGGTCTTGTGTGTCTGCCCCAGGTGGGCGCTCCTCATTGTTTCTGTTGTTCACGGCATTTTGATTAGTCCCATCCGCCATTGCTTTAGATCTTTTCCTTAGTTGTTTTGTTGTTTTCTCAATTTTCAAATCAATGGGTATTGGCTGGGTAGATCTGGAACGCGTGATTATGCGCTATCTGCACTTAACAAAAACAATGTTAGAACCGAAGAAGAGAAAAAATAAAAAAAATCGAAAAAAAAGAAAAAAGAAAAATTATTTACAAAATGCTTCAATTAAGATTGAACTACCTATTACTATATCTAAGTAGAATTTTTCAATCCCCGGCAACGGCGCCAAAAACTTGTTCGCCAAAAATATTTTGGATCTCTATACTGCAAGTGTACACTATAGTTTATAGGATAATGGCAAGCAAGGTCGTATTCCTCAGGGATTGACTACGAAACACTTAGGCTATAATAACATCATATTCCAATTTTATTGAGGCGTCCGAATCTCAAGTTTTATCAAAATCGAAAAATAAAAGAAACATAAATAAATTTTCGAACCCCACAAGTATTTTCAACAAATACGGAAGCAATCATAGGCACATAATCTCAACATGTTTCTTCAATATTAAATCCAATTAATGTGTCACAAAACTACTTCATGCAGTTCTATGGGTTCAATTCCTAAGTTAGTCTGTTTTCCCTCTCGGGTGGCGCATAAATAGTAGATTAATAATAATCATAGATCTCCCGATACGTTACAATTATTATTAACTCCCAAAAAGATCTATAAATTGAATGACTTCCCACAAACAGTTGTATGTCTCTCGACTAGTTATACACGTTTATATCTGAATTCGATTTATGTCTTTGTTAGAACTCATCTCCTGAATCTCGCACTAACAAATATGACATGCTAATTATTGATCAGATAAAAAGTAATTAAGAATAAGCACTCGAATTCATAAAATAGAACACAAGAATCTATTAAGAAAATAATTAATCAAGATTTAACATGAATCCACACGAAAATGCCTTATGGTGTTCTTCATAACCTAGCCCTCCTCTCTCAGAAGACCTTTGATCTTGTGTTCCTGTCAAATTTAGTGTGTTGTATGGTATATGAATGTTGTAATTTTCATGCAGCCCTTGGGTCCCTTATATAGGTGCTTGGAGAGATCACTTGTAGAGTTTGAATGGGAAAAGGACAGAGGAATCCGCCACAGCTCGTGGCATGGCCCGACTGTATAGCTTCACACGAGTACTCCACACGGCCGTGTGTAGGGGTGGGCATCGGGTCGGGTACCCAAAAATTTCAGGTGGCAGATTGAGGTACCCGACCCCTACCCGAAACAAATGGGCACCCGACATTTCGGGTACCCTAAAAAGTTGGGTACCAGTGATTTCATAATTTTGGGTTTTGCTTTTTTTTTTCTCGAAAATTAGGCTTTTAATTCCCAGCATTCTTCCAAGCTTCCAAGTTCCAGCAATGATTATTTGGCTTTTCCCAGCATTCTTCCAAGCTTCCAAGTTCCATCAATGAATATTTGGTTTTTCCAAGTTCCAGTATTCTCGAAAGTTTGGATTTTCCAAGTTTCAGCATTCTTCCAAGTTCCAAGCTTCCAAGTTCCATATATGTAAATCATCCTAAGTAGATTTCTTAAAAAAATAACCAAAAATGAAACAGAAACAGGGAATCATAATCTAAACAAGCTTACCTCTGAAAAATGTCGTTGAACCAGGAAACCATAATCTAAGGGAGACTGAGAGACGGGAGTGGAGATAGACTGGAAGTGGAGAGTGGAGACAAGTTGTGACTAATCTAGGGTTTTTTAATTAAATGGGTACCCGAACGGGTCTTCGGGTATATTTTCAATACCCGCCCTCGACCCGACTTTTTTTATTTCTGGTATTGGGTACCCGATACCCGATGATTTATGAAAAATACCCGACCCAATCGGGTATTACCCGATCAGATTGGGTCGGGTGCCCAATACCGAATCCGAATGCCCACCCCTAGCCGTGTGGCCCTCACACGGTCCGACCGTGCGGTTTGCTTTCATTCCCTGTTTCTTCCCAATTTCACACGGACAGGTCACATGGCCGTGTGGTCCCACACGGTCCGGCCGTGTGACAAGTTTTTGCCCAGTTCTTCATCTTTTCGATCTTCTCTTTGCACTCGTCAATCCTATCCGGACCTTTCAACTGATATCTCTTCAATTAAGCTCTGTTTCTTGTAAAAATTATAAGAATATGCGTTATCATGCCCTTCTAAGGAAACCAAGTAAAAACACACTAAATATACATACAAATATATCAATTATATACTATTTTAAGCTCCTAAATGCACATATATTTTACAAGTATCAAAAAACACCCAACATTCAAATGCTTAGCGTTTGGAAAGTGCTTACTTAATCAAGCCATCAGATCGAAATAAGGCTTTCCTTTCAAGGGTTTGAAGTCACGTGGATGATGGTAGACCGCTGGTCCCAAAGGTGGCGGCTGCGACGGTGGAGGATGGACGGCATGGTGGGAGAGCGAGAGACCGAGAAAGAAGATAAAAGCGAATTTTTGTTTCAGTTTGGAATGAAAGCATTTTTTTGACAATTTTAATTCCATCATTTTTATAACTTAAATAAATAAATATTACACAAATAATGTTATTATATTTAGTAGCGGTTAATGAAAGTCGCTAATGTGTATTTCCCGGTGGTTCAATATAACCGATGCAAATGAATTGTCGCTATATTTTTGCAGATTGAGTTTTTTGACTCAATTAGCTGCGGTTTCCATAAAGTATGTGTCATTAAATAGTTGTGTTTTGGTAGTTATGCATTCAGAATTCCTCAGATGTCATACAGGTGTTGGTGGGATTTCCTCTTTCTGTTATACTTTAACATTTAAAGAATATGCAAAAATTCTTTAAGAAATCATGTGGGCATCACAGGCAATCAGAAATCGAGAATTTATTCAAAATAACTTTAAGCAAAACATTAGTCTGAATAGGCTTAGTTACAATAGAAAACCAAAATCAGACTTTGACTTTCATCAACTAAGATGTTTAATGCGGAAATATAAATCTCAATTGACAAAGGTGATTTTATTTGAAAATCAGACCTAAAACCATGCTCTCGGGAAAATAATTGCAACCGAGAATAGTTCATCAAGAGGAATTGATAAACTTAATCAGAAAATTATGAGATTTCAAACAGAGCTCTAATACCACATGTTATGTTTAATTGATTTTGTTTTCATTCGTGTATGAATTTTATCAAAATTCTTTAAAGCCCAAAACCTTGGGAAATTATTATTTCACAAGTATATGAAATATATTAGCATGGGTTTATATTAGAGCTGGCAATGGGCCGGGCCGGTCCGACCCAAGCCCAACGGGTCAGAGCAGAAAATCGAGTCGGGCCGAGCTGGGCCAAAGTATCGGGCCTCAATTTTCATAATCCATCCCAACCCAGTCACGGGCCGCGGGCCATCGGGCCAAACCAGCCCAAGTTAATTTTTTTTTTCAAAAAAGAAAAAAACTATTCAAAAAGCCCAATGCATACCTTATATTAATGAACCAAACCTGGCACCACCAACTTAACATAAGAACACTACTGTAAGTGTGGGTCCTCTAATGATTAATGATACGATCCACTCAAAAAAAAAAATAATGATATGATCCCCTCAAAGAAAAAATAATGATACAAACTAACATTTAAAAAAGAAAACAAAAAAGCTATTTAAAAAGCCAAAAGTTGTTATATCAATTATCAATCAACCCAAAAAATATTAACTGTAACTTTTTCCAATTAAATATTATCGGACTCGGGCCAGCCCAAAAAAATTGGGCTTTTTTGCCCAAGCCCGACGGGCCTATTGGATCGGGCCATTTAGGCCCGATTTTTTTCGGGCCTTAAAAAACAAGGCCCAGTCCAACCCTATATGCAGGCTGGATGGGCCGGCCCATCGGGCCGGACCAATTTTGCCAGCTCTAGTTTATATACTTACCTTGATCCATGTTAATTCTTCTTAAACAATAATATGAATATTTGTCGTAGAGAATTTTCTTCCTCCTTACCCATTCTTTACACTTCTTCTTGATGATGAGAATATTACAATCTCTACACCCCTCTTTATATTCTACATTGTATACTTTATATTCTTAAAGAGAGGTTGGAATTTATTAACTTTTATCCGTTATCAGGAGAGAAAGAGAGAGGTTTTTCATCTCCCATGTTTTAACTTCAATTAATACTTCTCTTAACCATCAAAGAGAAGTCTTTAATGTTAAAATATTAACATTTATTTCATATGGGTCATTACTCATTAATAAAATTCAATATTCCAACATAATCACCATACCAATGAAAATGTGAATCCTTTCTTTGTACGTTTGATCAAATATTTAGATTATATATTTACTTATTTTTGATTAAAAATCCATTGAATGTTCCGATAGTGATGAATAAAAAATTATTAAAAAATTGTGATTAATCTTGTGCTTACAAGTGGTAGAGTTTTGTGTTGTAAGGGCGATTGACCCGAGTTTAATCTCAAATGAGTGTCTGTGTTCCCTCCCTTGTTATCCCCATTGTACTAAAAAATATTAAAATTTTTATAATTGATGAGATTACTAAAATTTGATTAAATTATTAATACTTTTAATATTATACCTTTATATTGTATATTTCTAGTTACGCCACAATCCACACCAACCAAAAAGGAAAAAAAAAGTATATATATATAAAGCATGGACCCAATGAGACTAGTGTATATGGTGAGACCTTAGAGACTAATCCTAGTTGTTGGAAGATAATTTAATTTTTCAAATTAAGGTACATAAGTGATTATAATTTATTTAATACATTAACATTAAGGACAATTTTATAAAAAAAATACTAATAGATAACAACCATAAAAGGAACGGTTACAAAAATTAAAGAAATAATCTTAATCAATTGGCTGCATCCAAATTACAACCATTCACAATCAGAATCAGATTCCTTCTTTCTTCTTTGTTCTTATTCTTCTGGTTCGTCTTAGTAGTAAAAAATCATAGTTTTTCACGATGATTTCTTGTGAATATTTACTCTACAGTTAGTGCTTATTTAGGACATACATGATGTTTTTTCTATTTTGTCTTGTTTATATATTAAATGGAGTTGTTTGATATGTTCATGCATATTTACTATATATTTAATTCATATCTAGAACATTCATCATGCTTTTATTATTTCCGTCATGTTTGATGTACTAATGAATTTTTTTTGATATGTTCTTGCATACTTACTATGTATTAAATGTTTGCTTAGAACATTCATCATATTTTTTTATGTATGTATTGTTTAATATAACAATAACATATATGCATGCATATTTACTATATTATTACTACATATTTAATATATTATTCTTTGCATATATAGTACAGTCTTACTTCTTGAAAAACCTAAAATTTAAAAACTCTCAAAACCGCCAATTTGATTTAAAAAGCGCCCACCACTCATGTAATATTGAAATATATTCATTCTATTATTACTTGCTTGGGAAACATAAACTTGAAAAACTCTCAAACCTTCCAATTTGAATTAAAAAACCAACACTACTTTCCATAACTGAATATGGAAAAAATCCATCCATAAAATCGTGGGGAGTTGGAATTTATGTTCTATTATTCTTGTTTGATAAGTATCTTTTTATGTATGTTTTCATAATGTATTTTCATGGATTTAGGTTTTTTTGTTGTTAGTTTCATAGGTTTTTGATTTTACATTATTCATATTACTGCAGGGTGATATTATTGGTGTAGGTTGATCATTTAGAGCTATTTCTGGTGAATTTCGGATCATGGATCCATGCCAAAACATAAGTCAAGTTAGAAGAATGCAAAGATGCTCGAAAACCCAAGCCAAATGCATTAAATCGGAGCCTTTCGGACAAAACACGGTTTGCCCATTTTGGAAACGCGGTCATGTTGCAGAAGAGGCAAAACAAGGGCATGTTAAAGGAAACACAACCATGTTGTGTTATTGAGCACGACCGTTTTCGTGCAATTTCTTGTGAACACGGCCAGGAGTGCTGCGAGTCCTGCCAGACGTGACGTAATTTCATCCCATTTTCGATTCTGGAAGGGTCTTTTGAGTAAAACACACGGAAAAGTAACCATAGGGCATATAAATATGACTCTTGGGCCTCATAATTCACCATATCATACATATCAGAGAACACATATCATATCAGATCAATTCCAGATCGAATTCTCCCATCTTCTACATCGAGATCTTAATGTTTTCATCTAGAATCTTGCACAAGGAAGAGGCGCTAAGGCACAAAGATTGAAGATCACTCAGATAAGGAGACAAACACCACTATATCATCATCATACGTCAATCAAGGGGGTCTTATTTTTAGTTGAAGGTTTTAACATCATGTATTCATGTCGATTTTGAAAGAAACTTTTTGTTTATTTGTAGTTTTGGTTTTCAATTCCATCATGGGCAAATTCGCTAGTGTTTGAATGCGATGAACCCTAAAACTTATTTGTGATTAATGGTTTGAATATTTTAATACGATTTCTCGTGCTTTTATGCGATTCGTTTATGTTATGCTTTATTTATTCGAATTGGTATATGAGAAATATTGTTAGGAAATTTATTGAGTAGATTTTAATGATACCATGTAAAACTTAAACCAGGAAGTTGACACCTCATTTTCCTTTTAATTTATATTGTAATAGATAGGACTGTAAAAGCTGAGTCAAGTCAGCTATGCCAAGGATTACAAGAAGATAACTGCGGACTATGTAAAGACTCTGCTGTGTGTCAGCTGAGTAATGCCATGAAGGAAGTCAATGACTCGATTGAAGGAGAGTCAGCTGAGGAACAACTGTAAGAAGTGTCAGTCTAGTCAACTCAAGAAGCCAAGTCTCAAGTTGAAGTGACAGTTGAGTTATCCAATGACTGGAGCTGACTCAAGTCACCCGGGGTACAGACAACAGTTTAATCAAGACAACTGACTTAAATCCGTTGATTTAAAGTGAAGAATATTACTCAATATAGTAATATGTCAAAGTTGTCAGGTCTAAAGTGTTAGTCCCATAATTGTGCAAAAGGAATGAACCAATGGGAAACACTGCACCTTGTGTCAGCACCTGCAATGCTTCGAAGTCATTTAATACGAGGAAAGGTCAACGTACATCAAGGAATGCAGACCAAGACAAGCCTAACGAACACAAGTGACATTTGAAATTGCTTTATCTCTTCAACGGCCAAAATTTCAAATGTGCACTATAAAAGGCCGAGGAAGTTATTGAGAAGAGGTTACCCGAACCACGAACAAACAAGCAATATTCAAGCATTTAACCCGCAATATTCTCATAAACATTCAAGCAATTCCTCAAGCACGAAACTCAAGGAAATCGATCCAACAAAAGTTGTGAAGGAAAGACAACTTCAAATTTGTTGAAGAGGAAACTTTTGAAGAAATCAAAGGGGTCTACTCTCCAAGCTAGGATTGTAGAAAGGTTCAGGTCGAACCATTATCAAGTTTGTTGGAGGGCTTCGTGATCAAATCCAAGAACTTGAGAAGTGAGTCAAGTAGCAAGGCAAAGCCGCTTACGTGAAAAAGCCGAGTCGCAAGAGAAGTCATTTGTGTGATCAAGCGTCGTCTCAGGATCGTTCACCGCTTTGTAAACCGATCGATTACATAGTGGATTCCTCCGGGGAGTTGGAGAAGAGAAGATTAGAAGAATTACCCCATCTTGAACCTCTATAAAATATTTATGTCATTTACTTTCAGCAAACTTACTTTCCTGCACATTTACTTTATATCTGCTGTTAAGTATTATATTTGCTATCCAACCGATAAATAACCAAGTGCTAAAAATCAAGTGTTTAAAATAAGCTAAAATCTAATCAAACGGTGTTAAGTTTTTCACGATAAAACCAATCAATCAAGTTAAATATTTGGCTTGAGCAAGCAAGTTATACTATCAACAGCTCTATCGAGTCAGTTGAGTGGGTAACATAGCTTAAAAGCCAACTTAGTTGTCCATCAAGGACACAACTGTTTGAGTCAACTTTGTTGAATTATTTTAAAAGGACTAAATCAAAAAATTGGTAAGGTTTATTCAACCCCCCCTTCTAATTTGAAGTTTATTTCATACCCGGTAATCGAGAGATTTATGGTGGGATAGAACCAACATAAGTGAAAGGAGTTGCATGCAATCCACAGAGATATGACGTCATAAATCTTGGGGATTAGGGTCAAACCTAATGTGCGAATTCATAAATCATTAAAGCAATCTTGAGGGTTTTAATCGAAAAGAGATTTCGGTTAATTCACTTGAGATTAAGACTTATTCATCTTGAGAAAGAGTTTAACTTAATTTAGAAATTCCTACAATCCATGAAGCATGAAAGTATTAAGGGTTATTGGTTGTATTTGTTTTGTTAAAATATTATAGACATTCTAGGGATTCATATTTGAGCATGTTTTTATCCATCATCTTTCATCCGAGTGTTTTAGATATATTTTTGTTCTTAGTTGCCTAATCCGCTTTTATTTGCTTTATTTTTTTTTATTTTTTACCAAGTTTTTATGTGAATATAATAGAAAGACGTTAATTACTATCATAAGTGTTCATGGGATCGACACTCTATACTCACTTAGTTCTGCTATAAATGATAAGTGCACTTGTCTAACTTGTTTTTAGAGTAGCTTAACCACGAGCCATCATTGTCTTACCCAAAACCATTTACTAGATTATACCAAAATGCTAATTAATTACTATCTCACCTCGTAAAATCTAAATCAATGATAAAATCTAAGCCATTAAATTTTTTTCCAACAACTTAGATCCGCCGCACGGACTCATATACTGGGTTGAGACCGTAGGAACCAATCTCGGTCATTGTTTGATTGGCATTTGAGGGGTAATTTAGTAAATTTTCAGTGTTTTAGCTAAGCCAAGAAGGATAATACAATAATATCAATACCCACAATTTTGTTAAAAGATTTTTACAATATTTCAATCCGTAATTGTTGGTGGTGGTTTCTTTTCAAAGTTTCATACTTTTGGGAGTTTCTTAATCTTCGTTCCCCATTGAGACTGGTTTTTTTTTTCAAGTTCTCATCATTTGAAGAATCAAACTTTCTATTATAATTCTCGTTAAGGTGAGTGCATGCATAATGTAACTTTTTTTTTTTTGAAATCAAAGAAATAGCTTTCATTAAGACAGCAAGTTTGAATGCAGAACATTACAGATGAAAAGAGGAGGGTCATTGTAGAGTTAATGTAACTCTACAATGAGTTACATTATAGCTTTCATTATAGCTTGCATGCATAATGTAACTTAATTGCTTAGTTAGAGAGATGTCTCTGCATTTTTTATGTAGTGATGCTGCATAAATAGTTTTGGGTCATTGTAGAGTTAATATAATGTTGTTGCTTAATTAGAAGGATATCACTGCAATTTTTATTTATTATTACTACATATACGGTATTGGGTCATTGTATGCCTCATGTAATTTTAGTACAACAACATTTCAGAGTTAAATATGCAGTAAGATTCATTATTTATGCAATATCTCCAACATAAAATATCTAGCAGAAGGAGTTTGAGTTGAAAATTCCATTGCCGGGTTCTCCAACCCTGCAATCTTCTACAATATTGTCCATTGTTATTGTTTATTGTGTGAATATTATAGTCATTTTTCACCATAATTCGTGTCCTGGATGTTCTTCAACAAAACATAGCGTCGTCAATATTTTTTTCCATCACCAATTTCTGAATCTATTTTTCTTTGTCCGTGTAAGATGTTTTAGCGATGAAGATGGAGAGAAATCTGTTGTTGGGATGCTAATTTGTTGTTAATTGATTTAATTATGATTGAAGGAAATCAGCTAACGGACTCTCTTTCCATAATGTGTAAGGATTATTATTTTGGGTAGTTATTTATTTGTGGTCTTTTATTAGAGTACCCTTAATGTGAATAATTTAATTAATTAATACTGATTATCATCCCTTAAATCTGAGCCACTCGAAGTTTAATAGCAACGGTCGAGATCAGTCCCTATGGTCTCAATGCAGACATTGATTTCATTGGATCCATGCGCTCTCTCTCTCTCTATATGTGTTTTAAAAAATCACTTTAAAAGAAACTCCTTTAATAATATCATAACACAAAAATAATAAATTCAATTTAGCCAAATTTAATTTATATAACTTAATAATGATAATAATGAAATCAATTTACACTTTACATAGGCTTTTTTTTCTTTCATAAACCCCATTAATTATGACATAACGTAAAAATCAATAAATTCAATCTACCATATTTAATTTTTGCAATTTATTAATAATAATAATAATAACAATAATAATAAAATCAATATACAGTAACACAAACACTAGTGACGAGTGCACTTGTTCAGCAGACTCTTTTCGTCTTCTTTTTCATCTTCCCAGAAAAAAATGAAAAACGAAAAACAAAGTGAAGCTTGAGATCTGAAGAGGTTCTTTTCTTCCTCGTGCCCATCACCGTTGACAAAGAACAAAATTTTCACATTTTCCTCAACTTTTAGTACCATCCAAGTTTCGCACTTCTTGAAAATATTGGCGTAAAGAATAACGCTTGAGATCTTCACAGCCACAGTATCCAAAGAGTTAGTTTCACTTTCACTGAGAACGAGTGGCGGTTTTGACCCCTTATTTGGAATTACGGTGTGGTTTACTGATTTTTGGAAGACCCAGTTGAGGTTATAACTCCATTGGCTCGAACTGAGGTTCCGTCCGATCTGTTCTTAGTCTGTACTTGTGATTTTCGACATTTTGCGACATAGCACGCTTTGTGTTTGCTTTATTGTTTGACTGATGCTTTGATGTGATGTAAGTCTGTAGCTGCTGTATTTAATGTGCTAGATGGGCTGAAACATGAAATACATCTGCAAGACTGCAGTTTAGATTGATACACCACAAAAGTCTCTGTTGTTTTCTCTGTCTGTATTTGTGAGTTAATCCATAAGAAATGATGGTGATAGGTGCCAAGGCTCTCTTTTTTCTTGTAAATGAATTTTCATAACTTTCATGCCAGTAGAAAATTGCTTCTTCTTTCCTTGAAAACTTTGGAAATGTCCGTAATCCGGGTAGGTGTGAGGTCATATTTGCGGTACCTCAGAAAGTAAGAACAATTGATCCATTATAGTTATATGCTGTATGGTTAATGCCCTATCTATAAGCATTTCCATCGCTAATAGAAACAAAAACATGTAGATTATCAAGTAACTCCAGAGGAGTTGGATGATTGGAATGCCAAATGCCTTTTAGAGATTCGACTTGCATTATAAATATGGCCATTTAGGCTTTCGAGATGAAAAATGTGGTTGAAGGAGGTGAAATGTGGTTACATGAAGATAAATATTAGAGTAGGAATATAAAATGGAGGAAATTGTAGAAGTGATACTGGAGGTTGAAGAAAACGAAATTTTCTTTCTAATTTTCAGTTGTTTGGTTTTGTTTTTGTTACAAAGAATACATAGAAGAGATGTGACATGGAAAGTATGGCTTAGCTTTCTGTTCTTTAGTAAGAAGAGAAAGTGCTCAATGTTTGTAATCATGATTTAAATTTCAAATATTTGGTGAGAGCAAAAATGGCTGTTTTCAAGCTAATATATTGCAATAATGATTTTCTTTATATATGTTGCCTCAAAAATCAAACAAAGGCTCAACTTTTACTAATTTTGTCATCTTTTTCCAGGTTTATCTGGCTGTCTGTGTTGCAGCTACTGGTAGTCCATTCATAAAATGGTACACATCCTTTGTGAAGTGGGCGAGTAACATGTTGAGCGGACAATAGCATCTCTTATCCGTCAACTTATTGTAAAGAATAATTAATTTGATTATTTGGCCGTGACCAATTTGAGGAGGTGATATTACTTCTGTGTACTTCCTTCTGAAAGCCTAGGGGGAACTAAGTTTGCACAATGATCAGCAAGCAACTTATGCTGACCTACCTGTATCTGTTAGTATATATTTTGTTATCCTCGGGAGTTATTTTATATAACAAGGTATGTGATCCCTCACCTAATGGGCATGGAAAGGGACAATCGTTAGTTCTTCCCCTCCTCTTATCTTCAGTTTTCTTGACAGACATGGTTGTGCTTTTGCTAAACTTTGTTTCTCATCCACTCTCATCCTACTTTTTAACTATAATAATGGTATTAGCTCTTGAAACTTTATGCTTCTGTGTATGGACATTTTGCACTGGAGCATGTTAGATATGCTAATTATTAGGTAGTACTTATGCAGCCAGGCGCCAACTCTTGTCTGTTCAGTAATATGTTGAAGTAAGCTATCATGAAATGTAATTTTAGTCCTATGATTTCGCATAGTGTACTGCTTTACATCATTCAAGGTTTGTGCCTGCCCAAATATATTTAACTTGAGAAGCTCAACTTGTATCCAAATAAAGAGCAAAGTGTCCTTGTAATTCATAGAAGACAAGATAGAGTGTCCTTTTCCGAAGGCGTAGAATGGACAGAAACGGAAGAGAAAACAAGAAGAAATGGTGGAGTAAATGCCTTGAGGCTATTGCTTCTCACCTAGGATTCAGCGTCTCTCTACATATAAAAATAACGGCTAAGTGATTCTTAAGCAAATCCTCTGTTCCAGTGAGATAATTATTGATGGTTATAATGTATAGTATAATAGTACATAGTCCGATATTAATCCCTTGGTTCTGGCCATAAGTTTGTTCCCAGTATAACCCAAGTGAACCTGCTCGGCTGCTCCTTGAGCTGTATTGATTTCTGACAGTTCTCATACACTGTAGATATTTTACTTTGTTCATTCCATATCTATTTAAATTATTGAGTATCGGAAAGGTAACCTTCATGTTGTCGCTACTCTGGTATGCTCAATGTATCTGGTTGTTGGTTGGAGACACGATTTTAACTGTACAATAAGATAATGAAATTCATGTCAAGCTGTTTAGTGCATCCGTTAGTTTCTCATCTTCAGTTACCAAGCCTAGGACAACAGTGAACAGATCAGGATGTCATCCTTGCCAAATAAATTTTCATATTTTCTCTGGAGTTTTTTTGCCTTTTGCTGAAGATATCAAATAGTACCTATTCAAGAAAAAATAGGTTCTTCATTTACTGCCCACCAAATTTTGACATGAGATTAATTTATTGTGTTTTTACTTCAATTACTAGATAAATAAATTTGCTCCTTAGTCTCATATCAACCTTAAAGTGTATCCTCAACATAGTTTGCCCGTTATATTTTCCATCAGTATGTTGTATATGTCTATATTTGCAATATATGTAAAACACAAATTTATCTTTCTTTACTTTTTGCTTGTCTGCAGTGGGTTCTCTCACCAAAATATTTCAATTTCCCATTTCCTATAACGCTTACCATGATTCATATGGGCTTTTCGGGCTTGGTGGCCTTCTTTTTGATCCGCATTTTTAAGGTACAATTCATGTTTGAACTTCTATTGACTTACTCATATTCTTTACGTCATACTTTGTTGGTATTTGTTGCTGGGCTGAACATTACTTAGATGACATAAGATGATACCTAAAGTGGTGAAGCTTGTGGTATTATTTTTTGAATATATTATTATGCTGCCAGATGAATAATATCCTTATCCGGAGGACAGAATGAAATCTGGTGGATTAGGTCTCACCTTGACATTCATGATACAGTTAATTCCGTTCTTCACATAGTGTATAATACAGCTTCCAAGTTCATTGAGTATCTTGATGGGTAATAAAACTGAAATATGTAAAAACCTAGCTATGTATCTATATTTGAATTGGTCTCACATTTAGAGACAAGTCGATGATATTCTACGGATATCTTGAATATTGCAATTTTCATTATTCAGATCTTGTTATAGCACCCTACGTTTCAGTTGTCCATTCTTTTAAGACATCAGCCTTAGCTCTCTGTCTGGTGGCTTTTGCATTTTCCTAGCATGTGTTGCAAAATTGCCAAATGGATTAGGTCTATCAAAAGATAAGTTCTCTATCCTATTGATATCCATGCAATAATGCCCAATGAACTTAAATATAGGCCTGGTCCATACTCCAAACCCATACTTGCCAGGCCTCTAAGTTACTGCAACCAGACTTGACTCAGGTCCGACTCCAAAATCGAAACATGGTATAGGGAGAAGAAAGGTTGGTGGGTGGGTTGGGTGTGTTGTAATATTTTTATAGAATTATATCCACTGTTTAATCTAGGAAGATCCTGTTGATTTTTAAATATAAAGCTAAGTGGTCACTCATAGTGGATACTGGATTGGGTTTGAATGTCTGCCATGATTCACACTTGTACCTGCAGAGTCTGGGGGCTTGGTGTGGATAGCGGTCTCCATCTTTATGAGTCTTTTCCTGAACCATTTAATGGCCTATTGGTTTATCATGAAATCTCCTGCAAATCGGCTTGTTGTTTATAACTATAAGCAATATTACTAAGGTGTTGTGTTTATAAAAGCTTACTATATCATATCCTTATTGTTTCTAGTAGGTACGGAAATTGTTGTCAGCACATCCTTTTGTAAATAAGTACCTCTGATGAATGCCGCGCCCTAGTGAATGCTGTTTCACCATCTACTTATATCTTTTTGGGGATCTAGATTGTATAATTCTAGGTTGCTTCATTCACTCCACCTGATTCCTGCTATAGATGCAATAATTGGAAGCTTGTAATTGAGTTGAGTAGTACTATGATAGTATGACTGCACAACACTATGTAATTTGTCCACTTGCACAGATGTCTGTTGCATCTTTTGGTTTGTTTGTATAAGCTGTTTTTGTGCTTTGCTACTTTCTCGAATGGGTACTTCAGTTGTTTCTTGCTTAAACTTTTATTTATTTATTTATATTTTTCTAAAAATGTTTCCTTTATCCTTATAGTCTTCACTTGTATCTATTTTTTCAGGTTGTAGCACCTGTGAAGATGACTTTTGAAATGTAAGATGTTTAGACCTTATTTATTCATTTAAAATTGTTTCTGTATATGACCATGTATATCCTTGAATCTGCAGATATGCGACATGTGTAATTCCAATCAGTGCCTTCTTTGCCTCAAGTCTTTGGTGAGCATTATTTTTTGCAGATTGAAAGTTCTTGCTTTTGCAGTTCTTTTCTTTACCGCAGAGGCATATTAATTTGATTTCTAGTGTCTTTGTCCTGTCAAGCATGGGATATATCATAAATGTACCTACCAGAAAGACCACGGATGAGAGACCACCTAGTCATAATGATCTGGGACATCCATGTCAATACATTAATAATTTAATATGCTATTGTATTTGATCATTGTCGTTCAAGCATATTGTTTAAATCATTACCGGATGAATTTAGTCTATTTCATGAGACATTCAAGTAAACATTTTCTTGAGTGGTTTTAATACTGCTCTTGTTTCTTTTAAGCAAATTAATGCACATTGCATCACTAGGCAATATGTCGCTGTGGGGATTTTTAATTAATACTATTTTACACTCTGAACTCTGAAGTCAGGACCTTCACGTAAAATTTATCAAACAGTATATGGGTTGGGTAGATGGGAGGTGGAGGGTATACCTCAGTGGAATAAGTTATCATAATTCTCATCTCATAAGCCGTAAGCGGCTCTTATAGTCATATCCTGTGTAAGCATTCGTATCACCAGCTGCCCAGCTATCTAGGGTACCACTTGATGACTTATATGTCACACTGCGCCTTCATAGGGCACTTCTTTTCTCAATTTCTAATCAAGTATGTGCTAATACAGGTTTGGAAATACTGCCTACTTATTCATCTCCGTGGCCTTCATCCAGATGCTCAAAGCTCTAAGTATGCTTATATATTTTCTGTCAATCTTGCTTCAAATTGATATCCTCAAGAAATTTACTGATCAGATGTGTTTTTTTTTAATACCCGATGACAGTGCCAGTTGCTACTTTTCTCATGGCTGTTATTTGTGGTACCGATAAGTTAAGATGCGATCTGTTTGTGAACATGGTCTTGGTCAGTTTTGGTGTCGTCATATCTTCGTACGGGGAAATTCATTTCAATGTTGTCGGCTCGGTTTACCAAGTTACAGGAATATTTGCTGAAGCTCTTAGGTTGGTTTTAACTCAAGTTCTACTGCAGAAAAAGGGCTTAACACTTAATCCCATCACAAGCTTATACTACATTGCTCCTTGCAGGTACACTTTTTCCATCTTCCGAAATTCACATTTGCATGTATCAAGCGTTGTTATATATCAATAGTCAAAGCTAATTGTTTAAGGAAAAGTCAAGAATGGAAATATCAGTATATGGCACAACTCAGAAGCATAAATATCTGATTTTTATTTTTATTATGGTTTTGAATTTGGATGAGATAACATGAAGTGCCTATTTCTAATAGAAAATAAAATTGTTGCCGAGTCACTGAGAAAACAGAGACATATTTCAATTTTGTCAAAATGTCTGAAACAAATATATTTCCAATTTGAACATGCTGGCCTCAATTATACTTTGTGCATCTTCAATTCAGCGTACAGCGCAAGCTATCAATTAAAGATACGACTTTATGGCTTCTGCTAAACTATCTCTTGTTTGTGATTTTTAGACGGAATTAATATTTATTATAATAACTTCATGTCCACATTGCAGAATTCTATAGTGTGGTGATGTTAAAATTGCATTTCATTATTGTCTATGGTAATGTCTGTAGATACGATAGGACCTTTTGTAATATCACTTGGATCAAAAGCTATTAAAATGTAATTAATCCATCTTATTGATAGATCTTACAGTAGGATGTTCATGTTGCAAACCTTTGTTTCCTATAGATCTCCTTTTTGTCTCTCCGCCTGTTTAGTGATCACTTGTACAATGGTTGTGAATCTTTGTGTTTGTTAGAGTGTTAAATCATATAATGCCTTTTAGCAGTTCCAACATGCATTATAGCTTATATGCACAGATTAATTTAACCACACTGCTAACAATGATTGTTATGTTGTCTTTTCATTTGCAGTTTTGTGTTTCTCTTTGTTCCTTGGTATCTTTTGGAGATGCCTGAAATGGAAGTATCACAGATCCAGTTTAATATATGGATATTCTTCTCAAATGCACTTTGTGCCTTGGCTTTGAATTTCTCGATCTTTCTGGTAATTGGTAGAACTGGTGCAGTGACTATTCGAGTCGCTGGTGTTCTGAAAGACTGGATACTTATTGCCCTTTCAACCGTCATTTTCCCTGAATCAACAATCACCAGACTAAATATTATCGGTTATGCCATTGGTACCCTTCTTATTCAAATAGATTTATAGGGTAAATTACAAAAGTTACCCTTGACTTTAGCGTAATTACCAAAAAACCTAGTTATCTTTCAAAATTACAAATACCGTCTTAAGGTATTACAAATACCCCTTTGAGGTTTGTATTTACTTAACAAATATCACCCTACTGAGGGTACAAATCGGAAACAAATATCAAGAGGGAATTTGTAATTTTTGAAGACAGCTGGGTTTTTTTATAATATGACTAAACCTCAGGGTATTTTTTGTAATTAACCAAAATTTATATTTCCTTGAAAGTATTCAGCTTGAAGACATGCCCAAATTTTCATTGTCTCTGCAGCCTTATGTGGTGTTGTCATGTATAATTATTTGAAAGCCAAGGATATTCATTCACCGCAAATTCCTGGGGAGAGTATCATTGAACGAGCAACAAAGGTAAAAGCTTTTCTTGTTTATGAACAATAAGGTCTACTCTTTTGGTTACCCTCTAGAAAGATTCTCAACCAATGTCATGTCTAGTATGTTTCCTGGTCATGATGGTTCAGTTTCCTAGTTGCCAACAATTCAACCCCATGATATCATGCTTGCATCAGAAAGATTTCCCCTGTTCGACTTTGCAATAATAGTGAAGTAATAGTTTGTGCCTTCGGAAAAATTGAACAACAAATTTTTTGATGTATTTATAGTTATATCCCTATGATGTTTGCTTTTAGGATTAATTACAAAAATACCCTTGAAGTTCAGTCTAATTACAAGAATACCCAACTTTCTTTCAAAATTACAAATAATCCCCTTGACTTCTGTTTCTATTTTACAAATTGCACCCTCAACTCAAGAGGGGGTTATTGTTAAGTAAATACAAACATCAACGGGTGTTTGCAATGCCTTAAGGGAGTATTTGTAATTTTGAAGGACAACTGGAGTTTTTTGTAATTAGGCTAAACTTCAAGGGTAGTTTTTGTAACTGACCCTTGATTTTATTTCTAAGAATACGAACAATTGTTGAATAAGTATTTCGCGTGTCCACGTCATGCAGGACCTTAAGGCTGAAAAGAGGTCATCCAATGTGTATTTTCTGGATGAGAATTCAAAAAATAGCCTGGGAGGAATGAATGGAAGGATGGGATCTCATCTGGATGCACATGTGGACGAAGAAGCACCTTTAATACCATCTTCAAAGGGACTCTCATCTAGGTCGAAGCCCAGTTAGCAGTACTTCAAATATGGCTTCTAGTAGTGAAAATCATTTTACTCTTTCTTCACTTTTTTTCTGTTGCTTTGTCTACCTTTCTTACAGAGCAGCATTTGTTAGAAAGAAATTTCTTAGAGGTGCGTATGGCCCCGGTCGTTTCTTGTGAAGGGTTGTCATTCTTTACTAAGCTATCTTGAGAGATCAACATTTTCATGCATTGTATAAACGCAAGATAGTTTATGCATGCAATATATTTAGTCATTTCCATTAACCCCATGGGGTCCAACTCTGTATTTTATGCTGTTTTGTAGAATTTCTATTGATTTAGTACTTGCTACTGGGATCGCAGGTGATTGATTGATGCGTGACTGTATTTTCTATTGATTGATTCTATTGATTGGTTGCTACTAGTTTGTTCACATTTTAATTTAGTCCCTTCTGAAGAGGGTGTAGGGTGTTTGGCTGTGCTTATTTAAGAGATTTTATAAGCTCACACATTTTTATTGTTAAACTGAACAAGAAACAACATAAAAAAGAAAGGAAATAACGGTGCACGTATATGGATTTATTCCATTTTATATGCAATTCCGACGATTCACTATCCTTAAATCTAAAGTCTAAACTAGAAAGTCAAAATGTAAATTTGTTTTTCCTGTGTTGTTAAAAGAATTACATATAAATGAGTGGTAATCGGCCAAAATAACCACTTATGTAATGAAACAATGAAAACTAGTCATCTTTTGTAAACAAATGTTTTTTGGCCATTTTGGTAGAACAAAAGACATTAATACCCTTCTAGCATATTTGTTTGACATGTGGTCTATTTCTCTCTCTTTCACTTATCTCTCTATATATCCTCTTACTCTCTCTTTCAAACTTTTTAAAAAAATCGAACCTTTATTTTTCGTTTTTGTATTGCAATATTCGTGTTGAATTGTAGATATCAAAAAGAGGATTAATTTGATATATTATACATGCAAAATGGATTTGAAACGAAAAAGTTATGTTAATTCAAAGTTTTTTAAAGAAAAACAAAATAACTGGGTTGTGAGAATAGACTGAAATATATCGAGTTACTGGATATACTGTAACTGGATATCGAGTTTTCATAACAATGATTTTTTTACTATATCTCGATATCGAGTTATGTAACTCAATATCGAGTTATGTAATTGAAACCCTCGTCGTCATCTTCATTCACCCCAAACATCATTAAAGCATCATCAGGCTTTTCAACACAAACTCAAATTGTCTAAACTTTAAACATTCTACAAATCTAACAACAAATCATAACCTAAACAACTATAAACTAACCAAATCAACAAGAATTATGAAATTAAAGGAATTGAATGAAGTGAGAGATACAATCGCCTAAGAATCCATTTTTGCAAGTCGCCGGAATAGGATTTTGTTCCCAATTTTGAATGTCGAGTTATAAGGATGCGTGTATGACTCGAAAGAGTGTAAATTGGCTTAAGGGGCAATTTTGAAATTTCAATTGTCAAAATGGCTAAAAAACATGTGTTTCAAAAAGATGGCTAAATAACATGGGAAGGCTAAAAAACCTAGGCACTCTATAAATTAATGACCAAATCTACTTTTTTAAGCAAAAACTCAATTTGAATCGAGCCTCATGCTATGTTTGTTTAACTCCCCCAATCACATTTCCATTCAAACTTCTTCCCCCGATCACCATTAAAACATACATTACGTTTTTCTGAGGCTTTTTCACGACGACAGGCCAAAGAAGTTGATGCCAGGCATCCCATGAGGTTGCCAAGTGTATTTTATCAATGAATATTGCTGCTCGAATGCCAAAAATGGGAAACAAATCTGCTTTGCACATTCAACTCTCAGACTGTTAGCCGCTGCTTCTTGACAATAAATAGGTAAAAGTTTCATATAACTAACTGGTTTATAGTCCCCATCCATTACCAAGAATGCTTAGGACACAGTGTCTCAAGTCTAATATAACTCGCTCAAGCGGACATCTTAAAAATAAAGCTTCATGTTCGACGATTACCAGTAATCACCACAAGAGCATTTTCCATCCCGAAAATGGTGAAACCTCGTCGTATCTCTCACAATGATCTCCCTACCTTCTATACCTGATATAAACTTTATCGCCAGGTGGCAATCGTCACAAACTCTCAAGTTCTTAAAAACCCTGATTGGTTGATCCAGTGCTACCCTTATTAATCCGAAAGCTATAGCCAGTTTCTCACTGTGCCAAAGGAGTAACTGCTCTTTCTGCTCCTCCGCAACATCATGCAAAGCAGATTCAAAATCAGGCACATAACCTGCCAACTTCATTTTTTTCTCAAGCTCATTGAGTTTGTCATGTATGTATTCCAGTTCTGGATGAAGCCTATCTCCTGATCTGAACTCATGAATCACACTCTTTATCTCAATCCAGCTATATCCTGGTGTTTTAATTGCCCTATTTTCCTTCATTGATTTTCTAATTCTAGAAACGTTTTCCCATTTCTTATTTGCAGCATAGACGTTCGCAAGTTGCACATAAGCGGCTGGATTGTTAGGATCAAGATTAAGCAAGTTTGTGGCTGCAAACTCGGCGATTTCTAAGTTCTTATGTATCCTGCAAGCGCCTAAAATGGTTCCATAAATTGCAGAATGAGGTTCAAACGGCATTTTCTTGATCATATCCATAGCTTCCTTCAGCTTACCAGCTCGACCAAGAAGATCAATCATACACGTGTAGTGATCTGGTTTTACTCTAATCCCATATTCCTTCTGCATTTTATCGAAATAACAAAGCCCTAGTTCCACTAATCCCGCATGGTTACACGCAGATAAAACTCCAACGAATGTAATCCAATCGGGTTTCATTCCTTTATTTCTCATCTTGTTAAAAAGATCGAGAGCCTTGTGACTCAGTCCGTGTTGGGCATAGCCCGAAATCATTGCATTCCAAGTGACCACATCTTTACGTGACATCTCCGTAAACAATTTCCATCCATCTTCCAGAACACCGCACTTGCAATACATGCTAATCAATGATGTCCCTACAGTCGGGTCGAAATACATAGGGTACTTGTACATAAGCTGATGAACTTGTTTTCCTAGTTTCAACACGGATAAATTACTACAAGCCAATAGAACGCTACTCAAGCCCGATGGATCGCGTCTTAATCCCCAATTCCAACATTTTCTTGAAAAGCTTCAAACCATCCTCTCCTCTACCATTTTCGACATAGCCTGCAATCATTGCATTCCATGTCACTAAATTTTTTTCCACCATTTCCCGAAAAACCTTTTCGGCCAATTCGACCTTCCCACACCTCATATATCCGGTTATTATACTCGTCCATGCAATCACGCCCTTCACAGGAGCCTTTCCAAATAACTCTACTGCTGACTCTAAATCCCCAGTTTCGACATATCCTGATATCATCGCATTCCATGTCACAGCATTTCTTATTGGCATGTTGCGAAACAATTCTTTAGCCTCACACATCCTCCCATTCTGTGAAAACCCAGAGATCATAGTATTCCACGATGCGATATCTTTGACCGGAATCCGATCAAAGAAATCGTTAGCTGCCTCCACATCAGCATTTCTGAAATAACAAGCCAACATGACATTGTACGAAACAGTGTCTGGTTCAGGAATTTTATCAAACAGTTGTTGTGCTTCTTTCAGTTTCCCAGGCTTGCTTGAAAACCCGGTAAGAATCGAGTTCCAAGTGACCGTAGACCTCACCTTCATGCTCAGGAAAACTTCCAGCGCTGAGTTCAAGTCCCCACATCGAATATAGGACGTTATCTTTCTGTTGGACGAGATAATTTCACGTTGATGGTTGAAATTGCTCGGAAACCGAGATGTTGGTGAAGATATGGAGGGAAATGCTTGTGGGATTGAATCGGCATTTGGGTATTGAATTGTAGGAGTAGAGGAATTACAGTAAGGATGTTTAGATATTGGGGAAAATTTTAACAATGAAAAGGATGTCTGAACACTTTTACCTCTTAGTTGAAGATGATGCATTTGTTGTCATGGTTTGTTTGATCTGTTATCCATTTTTATTGAAGTAGAGAAGAGTTTTGGGAATCGTTTAGAACAATCAAAACAAGTGGATCATACCTAACACAGAGTTTAATGGAGAGAGAGGCACAACCGCGCAAGACATAAACTCAGAATATTCATATTCGAATTCAAAGTTTCAACCAGTCCCCTAGTTAGTAACAAAACTTGAATTGGGTTCAAATTGGACAATGTTTTCAAATCCGGACGGAACATAATTCTGGATTAATAATTAACTCATTGATTCAATTTTCTAAAAAATTTGTTGGCCCGTAAACACAATGACGGAGCCACATTCCCTATTATGTGAGGTCTTGTAGATGCTACACCTTCGTGTATATATACTTGGTGTAAATCTATACTTATTATAAAAGTGAGAATGAGTTCGATGGTTTCTTGAAAAATTTGAATTGCCAAAAATATCCTCATAGTAAAGTTAGTTTTAAGGTTAAATAAGTAGTTTTCTATATTAATTTTGCTTTTAGTTTTTTGATAATATGATTAGTGTCTTTTTGTATTCCAAACTCTTATTATATGCTTTCATTTAATTGTAATTCTTAGAATATTTTGAATTTTTAAATAATATTCATTTCATATTAAACTAGATATCGAGAGCTTTCCAATCATATATCATAATCATATATAAAAGACTTCGTATGAGATAATTTTAGCTATTTAAAGTTGAGTGTATGTAAAAATGTACATTTATAATATTTCTCTTAAATGTTCTTAATAACTAAATACATCTACAAAAAGAAACAAAAGTATGAGTTTACAACTAAAAGATAAAAATAAATAAATAAGATTAATTCATTTAGTTTAATATATTGAAATAAATAGGAGGATAAAATATATTTTCTAAATTCACTTTTGGTTGTAAATATCCCATAAAATAATAAATTTGTCATCTATCACCCTACCTAAATTGTGAGGTAATTAAATGACACATTTTTTAGATACGTGAAGATGGAGAATTGAGACCACTGAGAATTACAGAAAAATATATATATTTTAATAAAAAAATATATAGTTTTAAGATTAGTGAATTATAAATTATTACTAAAATTCTGAAAAAAATATTTTGTATCCAGGCTTCATTCATTAATCTTTATCTATGTTTTTTTAATGTGATAACGGATATACAATTTAACATGATTTAGATACAATTTTTTTTTTTTTTTTATCAATGCGAAAATTTGGGTTATCAAATTCTAGCATGTAAAATTACATGATTAATTATTTATAATACATCTAATGCAAAAAAAAAATGATTTAAAGTAATATAAAAAAGACGTCTCCAACCATCAAAACCAAACAAGAGAAATTGTAAACTAAACATAAAAACTATATACACTATTTTGAGTTTTTCTTCAATTGAGTTATATAAATAATTAGTTAATAATTCATTTTGATCTATACTTACTAAAAAAAATGATATGTTTGAACAATGTTGAAAATTTAACAATCATATCAACAATGTTATACATGTACTCACAATCTATAATTAACTTATGTAATATATTAACTAATTTCTATTTACAGGTATGTATTATTATTTCAAAGAAATTATTGATAAAGCAGAAAACGAAGCATAAATAAAGAAAATATCACTTTCAATAAATCTAATGAGGAAGATTTTGAATCAAGGTATTATAATATTTGAAGTACTTAAATATTTTATTAATCCCAAATTCTAATCATTATTTCAGGAATTTTAAATATGAATTACAATTGAATGTCGTACAAGGTGCTTTCATATATGTTTGAGTAGGCATTGGACTACATATATCGGATCTCCAATATGTGGATATTTAACATTGATTGAATATGTAGTAATATTATATTATAGATTACTTATCTTCTTCATATTTTTATTTTTCTTTTTTTATTAACATATAATTTGCATAATATATGAAAATTTATTGTGGTTTATTAATTTATATTATATAAACATGCAACTTTTCTTTCAGTTTTAATTTTTTGACCATATCCAATTGTATTGATGAGTTTATTTTATCTTTATTTCTAATATATAAATGCAATTTAATCAGGAACATCATGGGGGTGAAAATATTTAATTACTTTTTTAAGTTTGAAAATTCAATTAAGAAAACTAATTAAAAATTAATATATGAATATAAAATAATTACTTTAATTTTCTTATTTACTATGTTAATTTTAAATTACTTCATTTTCATTTTATTTTTAAATTTAGTTTACTACACTAATTTCATTCAATTAATTAAATTTTAATTTACTTTTATTAATCTACTAATTGAATTTATTAATTTTAAGTTTATTTGAAATTAATAATTTTCTTTAGAATGTTTTTTGTTTTAAATTTATTTTTAATTATTCTATATAATATTTAAAAATGTATTTTAGTTTTAATTACTTTCTTGGGAGTTTTTTTGTCTTGTCAAGTAAAGAGGTGCAAATTTATGAAAGAATGTGAAGTCGGGTATTTAATTGGTCAATCACAATGTGAGGTAATAAAAAATTATAAAATTTGTGATGTCTGGGTATTGAATTGGTCAAGTGAATATAGAAGTATTATCACATTTGCCGTTGACATTCCATATGGGTCCAGTTCAGATGATTCCGAGTAGTACACTTATGTGATGCCATATCACACGAAAAAAAATTATATTTAACTAATTTGCCCTTAAGTTTATAATGTTAAATCAAATATAGTAACTTTATGGTGTTATACAATTAGGTTTGAGTTTTTGATAACTATAATTTATTTTTTCATAATATTTGAAGACAAAAATATCATATTACTTTATTTTTGAATAAATACTTAACTTTTAAGAAAACCTAATTGCCAGTTATATTTTATAGTAAATATTTTTTTTTGACAAAATTTAAATTACATATTTGAATTAAAAGCGGAAAAAAAAACAGATCAAATTTGAAAATTTATCTTCTATTCAATGATTTAAAAATACATATGAATCTTTATGTAAGGAAAACTTTGAATTTTTAAATCATATAGGGTTCATAAACTTATAATTTGTTGGGAAATTTATTGTTTAGATTTTGATGAATGCCATGTAAAACTTAGAATAGGAAGTTGGCACCCCATTTTCGTTGTAAAATCGCATTGTAATAAATAAGGTGGTCAATTTGAGAGTTAAGTCACTATGCCTAAAAAGACAATGGAGACTAGAAGGAAGACTCATTGCAAGACAGTGAGTATGGCAAAGAAGAGAAGACGGGAACTCGATCAAGGAGGAAGCTAAGATGCGGTGAGTAGAGTATCAGTCAAGTCAACTCAAGATAGCCAAGTCTCAAGTTGAAGTGACGGAAGAGTCATCCAATGATTGGAAGTCGACTCTAAGTCACCTGGGGAAAGCAAGGAAATGCGGTCAAGTCGAGATAATCTGAAAAAGATCCGTTGCACGTAAATCAAGGGAATTACTTAAACAAGTAATACCTCCATACTACCTTTCTCGAAGTGCTCGACCCCGAAGCGTGTAAAAGGAATAAACCAATGGGAAGCACCGCACCATGTCGAACTCAAAAGTCAAGAACAATTCATACGAGGAAGTGGCAATTCCAAGGGGCGCAACAAGACAAGCCAACGACCACAAGTGACTTTCAAAAATAAGCCAATCTCTTCAACGGGCAGATTTTTGAACGATCACTATAAAAGGCTGAGGAATGACTCTGAGAGAAGGTTACCTGAACCACGAATATTCAAGTAAACATTTGAACTGTAACCTAAGATATTCTCAAATCATTCAAGATTAATCCTCAAGCCTACTTTACGAAGAAAATCAATCCAACACTCACATGTGAAGGAAAGATAACTTCAATCAGTTGAAGAGGAAATTGTTGAAGAATCAAGGGGTCTACATTCCACGGAGGATTGTAGGAAGGTTCAAGGTCGAACCGAGTCTCAAGTTTTTGGAGGGCTTCGTTATCAAATCCAAAGAGATTGAGCAAGTGGTCGTAGTAGCAAGCGCTGCCTGTGAAGAACTCGAGTCGTCACGAGAAGCCGGTGCGTGATCAAGGCATCTCGGCATCGAGTCCCAAAGGATCAAGTCATTTGTGTGATCAAGACTTGATCCGGATTATTACCACTTTGTATCGATCAATACCTAGTGGATTCCTCCAGGAGTTGGAGAAGAGAGGAGTAGAAGAATTACCCCATCTTTGAACCTCTATAAAAACTTATCGTGTCATTTACATTTCAACACTTTAATTCCTCGCATCTTATTTATTTAACTCTATTTGATAAATTTGCTATCCACTTGATAATCTCTAAGTACTAAACCAAATTTAAGGGTGTAAAGTCTTCCATTTGAAAACAAATCACGGTCGAGTTAAGTCTTTAGTCAAAACAATTTGAGTTATTCTATCAATGCTCGGTCGAGTCTGTTGAGTAACTAACTCTATTTGATTAACTAACTTAGTTGTCCATCAAGGACTCGGTGTGAAGTATTAACTCGAATATTTAAAAGGACTAAATCGAAAAGTTGGTAAGGTTTATTCAACCCCCCTTCTAAACCTTACACTCACACCCCTTGGGACCTACAAGTGGTATCGTGAGCGGTTGGTTCATTGAGCCTTCCGCAGTTCTTGAACTAGATCTCCAAATTTTTTGTCTGTTTTAGTACTTAAGTTTTCAAAACTCTTTTTATCATCAAAAGTTATTATCATGGAAGCAAATTTGACACGCATCCCTATGTTCACAATTGAAGAATTTAATGATTGGAAAATTCGTATGCGGGCTCATCTATCAAAGATTACATGATGAGATGTGGATAGTGATAGAGGATGGGCCACCGCAAATTTTAAAAGTGAACACATTTGTAAGGAGAGCTGCATTTGAAGGTGAAGAGGATGTTGCTCCCTGCACAGTCATGGTTGAAAAACCAAATTTGAATGGACAAATGATGACAGAAAAAGATATAACCTGGACAATGTGGCCAAGGACATTCTTTACAAAACCTTGAACAAAGCCATGTTCAATAAAGTCAAATCATGCAAAACGGCTAAAGAAATGCAGGACAAGCTAACATTGATTTGTGAAGGCTCGAGCAAATCAAGAAAAATAAATTATCGGTGGTGATCTGTAAATTTGAAAATTTCAAAATGATCGCAGAGAGAGAGACCCTGGATCAAGGCTGGATGCTCGGTTCACGTAAATAACCAACGAGCTATCTCGCACTTGGAAAAGAATATACACGATGAAATGTGTATGAAGATTCTAAGAAGTCTCCCAACCGAGTGGGATATGAAAGTCATGGCCATGAGACACTCCATGGACCTATCCAAGACATCCAACCATGAGCTATTCTCGGATCTCAAAGCCTACAATTTGAGTTTGTGAAGAAAAGACCAGGAAGAGACAATTTGTACCCAAAACAATTTTGCTCTAATTGTTAAGGATGGCAAGAGAGGCGAGGTCAAAGAAGTCATTGACCAAGAGGAAATAGCCACGATGGTTAAAAGGTTTAACAAGTTCTTCAATAAGAACTACAAGAGAGGCAAGGTGAATCCTCCGAAGACACTCGGCTCCTCCAAGTCAAGGAAGATAGGCCAACCAAGAGAACAGAGCATCAAAAAGTGAATATCAAAGGGTGAAAATCCAAGAATGGAAAGAGTGATCAAAAGGTTGAAAATCTATCTGAACTGTAGGGCAACCAGGTCACTATGCCATTGATTGCCCATATCCCGTAGTCAACAAATATAGGAATGAAGAAGAAAGAAAGGTCTTGAGAGAAAGAAGACAAGAAAAGAAAAGGGCAATGTTGGTGTAGAGATCGGCCGAGACCAAGTCAAGAGACACAATCGATTCGAGAGTAGTGGTCGACTACTCAAGTGACTCGAAGAAGAAGCCTTGATCCGTTTGATGGCCAAGGAACAAGATCAACTGACCAAGAGGATGAGGTACACTCTAACTCATCACACTCATTCTAGTGATAGTGATCGTGACACACACACTTCATCACCCACCGATCTTTATGATTCATTAGGCAAAATGATGAAAGATTTTGAACACATTAAATCCTCACACACACTACTAAATGAGGGAAAATGACCTACTTTCAAAGCCAAAACTCACGGTGACTAAGGAGCCGAGTACTCTAAGTCAAATAGCCGATGAGAATAAAAGTTTAAATTTGAAAATGCCAAGCTAATAGCGAGAAATAGCGCCATAGAAAAGAGGGAGAATGACCTCAAAAATGTTATTGCCTCATTCACTAAGGCATCTAAATCATTGGATGATCTTATTATGAGTCAAAGAGAATGTGGAGACAAGACAAAGCTTAGATTTAATTCCTCTGTGCTATGTCAAACCTCAAAAGTAATTTTGGAAAAAGGATCTTCAAGCAATGAAGAGTCTAAAAATCCAAAACTCCAAATGGTGCACACACATTTATCCCAAAGCACAACTACAAACAAACTGGCCTTGGTTATAAAGGAAAAGGAAAACAGCTGAGTTGAGTGTCTTTGAGAGGACAGTGAGAAGAAATCCGGCCGAGTTCCTCAAAGAAACTCAAATAGGAAATACTCAGTAAAGAAGAAACAGAGCTACCAAAAACCCAGAAGTTCTATAAAAGAAATACATATGAAGGGAATGGTAGAAAATACCAAGCCAAGTCGATTGGAATAATGTGAACTATCAAAGAAAGACACGTGGAATATAAGCCAAAATGGCAAAGGCCTAAAACTCAAGAAAGGCAATTCCAAAGGTATAAGAGCTTTCATCAAACACACATATGCACCTAGGCACTACACTCGGAGATATCACAACTACCCAAAGAAGGCAATTGCTAAAACACATATACAGGCATACACACAAAAGACACAATTTGTATGAACCTAGAATCCCCAAGCAATTTGCCAAAGTTAATTATGATTATGGCACTCGATAGATGGCAACCCCTTAGAGTCAAACCATTTGGCTATAGGTTGGTTGGATCATCTTACAATACTAACCCCTCGGGACCCGGACAAATATGGGTACCTAAAACTTAATTTCCTTGTTTGCGGGTTCAAGCAGTGAGTGCCAAGGAACCTGGTACATGGATAGTGGCATTTCCGGACACATGACAGAAACAAGAAAAATCTGTCAAAATTCAAGGAAGTCAAAGGAGCAAAAGTCATATTTGGGAAACGAAGCTCCGGGAGAAATAAGAGGCATTGGATCCATCAAGAAAAATGGATTAGAAATCACGGATGTTGCATATGTTGAAGGACTCAACTTCAACTTGCTAAGCATCACCAACAACTCGTGACAAGGGTTATAATGTTGGATTTGACATGGGTATATGCCAAATCAAGGATCTGAATCAAATGAAGTTGTGTTGCAAGGATGCGGAGACAAAAGAACATGTATGTCGTGAATTGGTCAATCGCAACACCCAACACCTGTCTATTAGCAAAGAGCACAATTTGAATCAAGTTGGTTGTGGCACAAGAAGCCGAGTCACCTGAATTTTAAACGATTAACAAGCTTGCCGGAAGCAATCTTGTGGAAGGACTTCGGACTCGAAGATACAAGAAGGAGAGTATATGTGACGCATGTCGAAAGGAAAACAAATCAAATCATCATTCAAAGAAAAGACATGTCCATTTTCAACAAGAATATTGCATCTCGCTACATATGGATCTATTTGGTCCAGTTGAACCAAGCTAGCATAAGTGGGAAGAAATACACTTTGGTGGTAGTAGATGACTACTCAAGATATACATGGACAATATTCATGTGTAAGAAGAAAGAAACTCTCTAAACTACCACAACCGATGAAGAGGATTCAAAATGAGAAGAGCCAAACCATTATCAAAATAAGATCGGTGCAGAACCGAGTTTGTCAATGGTATAATAACTCAATATTGTATAGAAAATGGTATTGGTCATGAATTGTCTCTGCAGCAAGGACTCCACAAAGCAGTGAGAATGGAGTTGCGAAAGAAGGAATAGAACTCTCAAAAGAAGCAAAGAAGGACCATGTTAGTCAAGCGGGGCTACCTAAAAGATTTTGGGTCAAGCAATAAACACAAAGATGCTACACTCAAAATAGATGCATGATAAACAGACAACGGTGACAAAGACTCACTATGAGATTTGGACAGGGGAGAAAACCAAATGTTGCATATTTTAGAATATTTGGATGTAAATGCTTCATCCATAACAATGACAAAGATAATTTGAAGGCTTTTGATGCTAAAGTCGATGAAGGTATCTTCTTGGGATACTCGGTGAAAGCAAAGCCTACAGAGTACTCAACAAGAGGACTATGGTTACAGAGAGAATCCATTCAAGTGGTGTTTGATGAGCCAAATGTAAATGGAGAAGACATTGAAGAGTCGGTGATAAGTTGAATCAACCAACCATGCGAAGAGTCCCTATCTTTCAAGTCAAGTGGAATTATAAACCCGGATGAAGATGAGATAGTTGAGTCTCAAAAACAGTGGAACATCTGCTGACTAAGTGATGACGAGAGAGTGATCAAAGCAACATAGCTGCAAGACGATCAATCCACTAACTTACTCCAACTTGATGTAAGATGGCCGAGAGACCATCCACTAGAACTAGTCATTGGAGATATAAGAGAAGGTGTCAAAACAAGATCCGAACTCAACAAGAAGCTATGTTCACATGCTTTATCTCACAAGTAGAGCCTAAAGACGTGTCACAAGCATTGGATGACACACATTGGATTCAAGCTATGCAAGAAGAGTGAATCGGTTTGAAAGAAATAAAGTATGGGAATTAGTTCAAAGACCCACCCATCAAAATGTTATTGGCACTAAATGGGTGTTCGAAACAAGATGAACGAGGAAGGTCTACGTGGGTGAGAAACAAAGCAAGATTAGTAGCCAAAGGATATTGCCAAGAAGAAGGGATAGATTTTGATGAAACATTTGCCCCGTAGCAAGATTGGAAGCTATAAGGATGTTTCTTGCCTATGCACTCACAAGAATTTTATTGTATATCGATGGATGTAAAGAGTGCATTCCTTAATGGTTTATTGGAAGAATAAGTGTATGTTGAACAACCTCCAGGATTTGAGCGGAAGACTCTTGGAGATAAGGTATACAAACTCAAGAAAGTTCTATATGGATTGAAACAGGCACCGAGAGCATGGTATGATACACTGTCACAATTCTTGATCGGGAACGGATTCACAAAAGGAAAAGTGGATAGAACACTCTTGAGAATTCAAGGGGGAAGAGCATCGCTTGTTCAAATATATGTGGATGACATCATTTTTGGATCCACAAACAAAGAGTCGTGTGATAAATTTTCAAACCTCATGCAAAGCAAATTCGAAATGAGCATGATGGGAGAGCGACATTCTTCCTTGGACTCCAAGTGAAAAAATTTGAAGGATGGAACCTTCATAAGTCGGACAAAATACACCAGAGATTTAATGAAGAAATTTGGTATGGAAGAGAAGTCTTCGTGAAAATACCAATGAATACATCATCAAAATGGATATGGATGCGGATGGCAGGCTCTGTAGATCAAACAAGATACATGAGCACTTATTGGATCATTGCTCTATCTCACAAAGAAGCGGGCCGGACATCACCTTTTCTTTGTAGGTGTATGTGCAAGATTTCAATCTGCTCCAAAAGAAAGCCACATGATTGCGGCCCAAGAGAATCTTGAGATATTTGAAAGGAAGCCAAGTTGGCTTATGGTATCCAATGGAAGGTGGATTCAAGCTAATTGGCTATTGAGACTCGACTATCTTTGGATGTAGAGTTGTGAGGAAGAGCACCTCGTGCACATGTCAAATGCTTGGAAACAGGCTAATTTCGCTTTAGCAAAAAGCAAAATTCAATAGCCACCTCTGGTGAGCTAGAATACACATAGGCATTGGGCAATTGTTGTGCCCAAGTCCTATGGATGAGACAAAGGTGAGAGACTATGAAGTTGAAGAAAAGGAAATTCCAATAGTGTGTGATAACACAAGTGCAATTGCAATCACTCAAAATCCCGTGTTCCACTCAAGAACAAAGCACATCGATGTCGATATCACTTCATAAGAGATCATGTTGAAAAGAAGGACATCACCTTGGAATATATTTCAACCGATAAAGGTTGGTATCGACATATTCACAAAACCATTATGTGAGTCAAGATTTGAAGAACTCAAGCATGAGTTAGGTTAATTGAGTGGTGACACTCGGAAGACTCAAAGAAAAGAAATGAAACAAGAAAAGGAAAAAGAGTGAACTCTCAAATCAACTAAGTGAATCACCATATCGGAAAGACAACAGCTGTACCGAGTTAGGTGACAAAGTGAGTCACTAGGAGAACTGTGAGAAGAAGAGTTAAATCGGCTAAGGGGTAAGTGAGTCATTTATGAGCAAAGGGACAAAACGCGATCGTTTTTACTAAGCGGAACTGTTTTTAAGAATGACATCAAAGATAATTATGACGTGTACTGCAAGGCAAAAGTGAACACCAAGCTTATGATTGGATATAAATGCTTTGCCGCATTAAATACGAGACATTAAATGCTAATCAAAGCATGCAAAATCTAAGCCGTTGATTTCGATCACATTTCAAAAACCACCCGCACGCCCTTTCAGAACCATACTTAAACCATTTTTGTCCGTTTCTCTCGCACATTACCAAAAACTGTTCACTTTTTCTCTCAAAAGCAAAGGCAAAAACTCTCTCAAAAACCCTATCAATCTTCAAATCATCTTCTAAGTTTCATTCGGTGAAATCTTTGAAAAATGGCATCTACTCACGATTTTGTCAAGCTAGGAAAACAAATCCACAGGGTCTCTTTTGTGGATTTCGAGGGTATGGTCAAACAGGGTCCGATGACGCCTCATAAAGAAGATTTGGAAAACTCAAACGATCGGGCTAAAACCATTTCGACGATGGACTTTCCGATGACCTATGTGGAAGAGGTCGCACGATTCTACGTGAATGCCGAGATTCACAATGAGGGGATCAAATCCCTGTTCACGGGAAGAAGTTCATCATCAACGCCAAGGATTTGTGAACACCGCTCATTACGCGGAAGGAGCACCGAGAAATCAATGAAGCGATGTTGACTTGGCTTTGCTTGGAAGGAAGTAGCCAAGACCGACTATCTTTGAAAAGATAGTCTACATAGCTAACAATAGTTTGAAGGAGGACTACCACAAATTGTTGGACATTGTTGCCAAATGCATAGACATCAAATTTGGCGGCTTTGACCAACCGTCCAAAGCGAAATTGATTGTAATGGCCTGCGATCATTGAAGAAAAGAAAGTGAATCTTAAATTTGAGTTTGTCTACAACAGACTCTGCGAGCTTAACGCAGGAACAAATCCTTCAAGGAGAATGGAGCATTTGGAGGATCCCGGGATACGGTGCAGTGATTGGCCGACCGATGGAGGTAAAGGAGTCCTCTTCGACATGGAAAGGCATTCCATGTAAACAAGAGGATGTTCGAGATCAAACCTCTCCGGCGCACGAGAAGAGAGCCTACGCTAAGAGAGCTGATACGAGTGAGGGGGAATCAGCTGACCCTGAAGATACAACTGTCTCATCTCCACCAAAGAAGAGGTTGCCCCCGCAGTTGCTAAGAAGACTGCCGCTCTCCTGCAAGAAAGAAAAACAAATCGCTCCCGCCCCTGCAGTCGAAGTCACCGCCCCGCAGCCGTGTCTCTCCTGCCCCTGCACTCGCAGCAGAGAAGGAATCCCAAATACCTTCTCCGGTCATTAAGAAGAGGAGAACGATAAGCCAAGATGGCCATCTCCTCGTAAGAAAACAACAAAGACCAACCCCGCCGCCCAAGACTCGGAAGAAACCTTGTCGAACCGTAAATCCCTCCGGTTCAAACAAGAATAAGGAGAAGAATTTTCAAGCATTCCGAGCTTGAGAAGTTTACCGAGGTTGTCACTCACCGAAAGGATACCCGAGATCTTTGGAGAAGTAGAGTCTCCAGACGTGATTGATGAAACGGCCAAGTCCGGCGAGTCGATCACAGAGGCAACTCGATGACCTTGTTGTAAACGAACAGTGAGAACAAGGCACAACCGAGACAACCAAATCACTGTTGATAGGGTTGTTTCTCCCTGCAATGCAGGTCTTTGAAGGTGTCGAAAGCGGCGTCCGCTACCTTCAATACCGGAAACGAGGGCCAGCAAGAGGATGATGAAGACGATTTAATCATGCACTCTCCATTGTATCCGGACATCCAAAATCGCCGACGAGAGGAGAAAATGGAAGCCGAGCCTATCCAGTGCGGTTTCAACATCCGAGTTCATTGCGAGGAAGAAGAACTCTTGATTTCTTGAGGTGGACACGATCTTGCAAGCCCTCGACGAGGATAATTGCATAAATATACCGAAATTCGAAAAGAAAATGAACGGGCTAAAGCGGTGAGGGCGCAGAGGCACGTGAGAAGGCCAACATCCGCCCTATCACCGGCACCACGAGAACATACACATCCTCACCTTCGACGCCCTATCGAAAGTGATGAGGACTGGACCCTCTTGCTTCCACGAGAAGAGTTGCAAATGCAACAAGCAATGGAAGAATCGTAATCCTTCATGAGCAAAGAATGATGGAGGACAGGGGAGTCCTCCAAAACACGGTGGAGATAGACCCAATGGGAGTGGTGCAACATATTGCCACCGTTGTTGCGCCACCACTTCCCACTCACTCGAAGAAGGAACAAAGGAACGGCGATGAAACGGGATAGTGGGGACCTGGTCGAGCCAACCCCTAATGAAGGTGTCTTACCACCGCCACGGCTGAATACTCAATGGGAACAGTGGGAGTCCAGAGACGAGTGACCCCAATCAAGTCACTCACCGGTGGTGCCACCGAGGGGGAAACTCCCTCGGCGCAGCAAGGTCGGAGGATCTTTGCGGTGACTCCACAATGAATCTAGGAGGCGAAGTGGAGAAGGAACAAACACAAAGTACACGCAAGTTGTCATCGACGAGGCTCGACAGTTGAGACTGTCTCCGAGGTGCCAACCGCCTGACGAAGGCTAATGACGCTAGCGATGCGGTCGAGGCACGAGGAAGGAATGTACTGGGAGTTAACACTGCGGCGATTTAAAGTGCAATCCATGGAGTTGAGACTCCAATGGATGCCACCGCAGAAGACCCTAAGACACCGACACTGTCGAAAGGGATGTCCAAGTGCCTCGTTGCAGATTGAGCTGCAGGAGGTAATGAAGGCCAACGGGAGGTTGAGACTTCCGGGGTAAAGAAGTCAAGTACGTAACATCCCTCCCGCTATCATTGATCCATCGAAAAAGGAGATAAGTGCGCTTCACGATTCCCATGATAATCCTGATGTAACCTTTCTGGGATCGGAAGGAGACGATGAAGCTGAGTCATCCCCCGTGACTAATCCAAAAGACTCAGCTGAGGATGTTCCAACCACGAGTAAGCCTGACCTCAAGTCTACTCGTCAAACTTTCAACCTTGATGAGCCACCCATGGAAATCTCATCATCGTCCGATAACGCTACTGATAAGGCCGATGACCAGTCAACTCACGTGGAAAAATCAGTGAGACCAACGAAGTTGTTGAGACAGTGAGGCTCTCAAGTCGGGTCAACTTCACAAATGGACTCCGGTGAAACAGAGTCCACTGCGCAGGTTCCCCAAGCTGCAGCAGGTTCGACTCCACAAGGAACTTCACGAGCACCACTAATCATTGAACAAATTCCTGTTGCTCGTGATGATCCCTTTGTAGAATCATTTCCCTTCTCTCTGGAGGTACCCGACCTCCCTGAAGAGTCAGAGAGAGATCTCGCGCTTCCACGCACAGATCCTATCATTCCATCGATACCATCGTTCGGTGACTATATGATTTTGACTTGGCCATGGCCATCACCGCAACAGAGGGAACAATTTGAAGTTCGGGAGGTGTTCAAAGCATTATTTGCTGAAAAATTGAACGGATGGAGAGGCACCAGGCCTCGATGGACATGAGATCGATAACGAGAGATGCCAACCTTACCGCGACTTGAGAGGCATAATAGTCGAATTAGGGAGTGGTGGCAACAGCTGAAGAAACAATGCGCGTGGAACAAGCTAGATATTTGTAACATTGTTCAACAAGCATTTGGTATGGTATGGCGGTGAGAATGTTGATGCAAAGACAAAGTTGAGAGAACACATTGAGCACATGCATGAATCTCACACCTTTCTTTGAGATCAAGGCGCTGCGTGAGCAAAATAAGAATGAGCTCCTGCGTATGGAAGAAAACATGGATCGAAAATTCACCTTCTCATGGCTGCGATGAAGTTAATTACAAATTTGAATCCAACGCTACTCGCTACGAGTTTTGCGCCGCATACCCGCAATGCACTCGGGCGTAACTTGACTATCGTGTAGACTCAACTTCCGCCGCTAGTTTGTTTCGGGGTTCCTCTCTCCTTTGATGATGCCAAAAAGGGGAAGAGGAATACCTAAAAGCACCAAGAGATCGAAGTTGAGAAGGAGGAGTGTTTGTGAAGGAAAAGACAGTGAGGAAGTTTCAAGAGAAAAGAAAGGGAAGTCTATTGGGGGAATGATCGAGAGATGTGACCTTGATGATTGCATAAACCCCCAACAAGGTCTTGTCACGGTGATATTATCAAAGCCAAACTCCCGATGATTCTCGCCACTCCAACACACTGTACCTATGGCCGACAAGAAAAAAAATTGAAGCGGGGATGGAGGAAGTGGAAGGAAGGATGAATGCCCGAGTTATGGATATTCGAAATAACATGGAGGCATTCCAAAGAGAAGCGAGAGACACTTATGCCATCTCGGATGCCGGAATCGAGCCGAGATCGATTGATGAATTTAAAACGCCGCATCCCGAAGGATACTTCGCAAACATGTCCATGGCTCAAGCCACGGGACTTGTCTTGGGAAAAGGGTCTCACACTATGTGAAGAAGGCGACAGCGGCAGAGATCACCGAAATCGCTCTGCTTTGGTCACTCGCTAGTCACTCACCGGAAGAAGAAGACCCCAAGACAATACACGCCCCGAGGAGGAAGAGGTAGAGGAAGAAGCGGTGGTGGAGGAAGAGGTTTGAGACCTAGACCTCGCCCAAAAACATTGAGTACATAGATCCAGGCAAGAAAGGAGGGATCTACGGGCTGGTTTTTAAGTAGCCAATGCAAGTGGCTAAGAACAATGCCGAGTATGTGAAAAGAATTGAAGAAGAAAATAAAAGACAAACTCAGCTATGGGAGGAGAGACAAGAAAGAATAAGAAGAGATGAAGCTGCCTTTAAAAGGCGTATGAAGAAGAAAAGAAAGCGGTGAAGATGAGAAAAAGAAAAGAAGACTAGAAGATGACAGAGTGAAGAAGAAGAAGAAAGAAGGAGGAAGCGAAGGAGATGAAGTTTCTTTGTCCACCCCTTCATGTATTTTACTATGTAAATACGTTTTATGTAAGTCTTTCCGTAATAAATCAGTAAATTCTCTATTTTTGCGTAGACACGGATGTTTTGCTCGATACACTTTGTAAACAACAGGTTGTGTAAAGGACAAGAATGTTATGATCAATAAAAGAATTGATTCTACGCATACATTCTCTCGTGAATGCACTATCTCGTATGTATCTTTGCTATTTACATTTTGAATGTTTTAAGTTTTGGCATCATCAAAAAGGGGAAATTGTTGGGAAATTTATTGTTTAGATTTTGATGAATGCCATGTAAAACTTAGAATAGGAAGTTGGCACCCCATTTTCGTTGTAAAGCGCATTGTAATAAATATGGGGTGGTCAAGGTGAGTTAAGTCGCCTATGCCTAAAAGACAACAATGGAGACTAGAAGGAAGACTCATTTGCAAGACAAAGTGAGTATGGCAAAGAAGAGAAGACGGGAACTCGATCAAGGAGCGACTAAGATGCGGTGAGTAGAGTATCGGTCAAGTCAACTCAAGATAGCCAAGTCTCAAGTTGAAGTGACAGAAGAGTCATCCGATGATTGGAAGCGACTCTAAGTCACCGGGGAAAGCAAGGAAATGCGATCAAGTCGAGATAATCGAAAAAGATCCGTTGCACGTAAATCAAGGGAATTACTTAAACAAGTAATACCTCCATACTACCTTTCTCGAAGTGCTCGATCCCGAAGCGTGTAAAAGGAATAAAACAATGGGAAGCTTTGCACCATGTCGAACTCGAAAAGTCAAGAACAATTCATACGAGGAAGTGGCAATTCAAGGATCGCAACAAGACAAGCCAACGACCACAAGTGACTTTCAAAAATAAGCCAATCTCTTCAACAGGCAGATTTTTGAAGCGATCACTATAAAAGGCCGAGGAATGACTGCGAGAGAAGGTTACGAACCACGAATATTCAAGTAAACATTTGAATCTGTAACCTAAGATATTCTCAAATCATTCAAGATTAATCCTCAAGCCTACTTTACGAAGAAAATCAATCCAACACTCACATGTGAAGGAAAGATAACTTCAATCGAGTTGAAGAGGAAATTGTTGAAGAATCAAAGGGGTCTACATTCCACGGAGGATTGTAGGAAGGTTCAAGTCGAACCAGTCTCAAGTTTTTGGAGGGCTTCGTTATCAAATCCAAAGAGATTGAGCAAGTGGTCGTAGTAGCAAGGCGAGCGCCTGTGAAGAACCCGAGTCGCACGAGAAGCCAGTGCGTGATCAAGGCATCTCGGCATCGAGTCCCAAAGGATCAAGTCATTTGTGTGATCAAGACTTTGTACGGACATTACCACTTTGTATATCTTGATCAATACCTAGTGGATTCCTCCAGGAGTTGGAGAAGAGAGGAGTAGAAGAATTACCCCATCTTTGAACCTCTATAAAAACTTATCGTGTCATTTACATTTCGGCACTTTAATTCCTGCATCTTATTTATTTAACTCTGCTGATAAATTTGCTATCCACTTGATAATCTCTAAGTACTAAACCAAATTTAAGGGTGTAAAGTCTTCCGCTGAAAACAAATCACAGTCGAGTTAAGTCTTTAGTCAAAACAAGCTGAGTTATTCTATCAACAGCTCAGTCGAGTCTGTTGAGTAACTAACTCTTTGATTAACTAACTTTTTGTCCATCAAGGACTCAGCTGTGAAGTATTAACTCTGAATATTTAAAAGGACTAAATCGAAAAGTTGGTAAGGTTTATTCAACCCCCCCTTCTAAACCTTACACTCACACCCCTTGGGACCTACATAATTGCTATATTTTTATATTTCAAATGAGTTCATAGAATAACTTTTTTTTGTTATATTTTTTTTTAAATTTTTAATGCCTATTGTATTTAGTTTGATATAATATCATTTACGATATATTCACACAATATATAAGCTTAGTTTTAATATTGTAGATTTCATTTTAAGATAAAAATACATGAACGATATTCACAATAAATTTAAAATAACTTAGTCAATAATAATTACAACTGATTAATATTTTATTTTTAATTAAATTATTAAAATAATTTGGATTACATGCAACGCACGTTCACCTTACTAATTAAATACAAATGTCTCATTTCTTATAAATTAATATACTTGTCATTATCAATGTAAAAATTGGGATACTTATATACAATTCATAAACCAGTGTACTACATATGTAACATAGATAATACCTATTATGGGCCACGTGCCCTCATGATTTTTTTCTTTTATTTATTTATTATTTATATTAAAATTATTTATTAATTAGGTTAAGATAAACAAAGTGCGCATTTTTTATATTTATTATTTATTTATAAAATCTTATATTAATTAGTTTAAAAAAACAAAGTATGCAAATTATCTTTTAGGGATAATTATAAAAAAACCCAAAAATTTTGAAAATTACAAAAGCCTCTTGAGGTTTTATTCTATATTACAATTCAATTTACCTCATTCATAACCAAAATATTTCAAACACTCTCCTTACATTTCTAAAAATATTATAATTATCCCATTACATTTAACATATAATCGAATCTTAAGTGGTTTTTTGTAATTTCCAAACATCTTCGGATTTGTTTTTTGTGTAACCCAAACTTTATATTTTTATGTAGTTTTTTTAATTAGTTTTTAAAAGCTATATATTATTTAATTTAAAAAACCAAAGTGTGCCCTTACTAATCATTTTTTGATTCAATTTATTGCATTTATTTTGTGTCCTCAGTATAAAAAAATTTCTACATCTATCCCTGCCTATACATACACACATATATACATGTAAAAGATAAATACAAGTACAAATATAAAACATAACAATTACAAATAAAATAAACTAAATTAATAAATTATAATTGTTAGGGCGATTTTATTTGTGATCGCCTAAAATAATTTCCTAAAATATAAAGATTGGTTTTTTGATTTGTTTTGCCTTTCTAGACTTATGATATAATTAAGACTTTTTAGATAAGAGAAGAAATCATATTGATATGGTATTGATATATTAGGATTCTTGGATAGTTATCTTGTTTCCTAACATAAGTGATTTACTTGTCATATATTTGTATATATCTTCTTTCCTTCTGTATTAGGTCTCTTGAAGGGTTTGGACGACTATATAAAGGGAAGAGGACGTCCATAATACTTACACAAGAAAGATACCAGAGATACAAGAGTCTTGAGAGAGTTAAGAGTCATACAAGCACAAGGAGTCTCGCTGCTCTGGATGCGATCTCGAATGTGACTACATTTGAGATCACATTCAGCCCTGCAGTTGTGTTTGTTAGCTTTTCATCCATTGTTTTTAGTATTGTGATTAACAAAGTCCACACATATCTATTGTTGGATGAGTTGAATTACATAGATCAGATATACTCTAGATAGGAGTTTTTCGTTGAGTTTCTACTAGTTGGATTTTAGTATTTTTGTATACGGAATCAAACTATTTTTACTAGTGGAAAGTTTTGCCATATTGGCACTACAAGCTTGTTGGCTTGTAGACAATTTTTATTTCGTGTGTCTCTTTATTGTTTTACAAAATTCCGCTGCATGTGATTGTGAATGTGACCACATCTGCAATCACATCCTTACTCTTCAAAACTTTTGGTAAATATCCGTGCTATAATTCTTTCAATAATATCGAAATATATATATATATATATATATATAAATCGAATAAGAAGAAGTTATATGCAAATTTACTAAATATGTTTTCTTTTAATTTTTGTAATAAAACAGAGAAAAAAATTATTACTCTAAAAGAAAAGAAAAAAATGGATCGAGTTAATTAGCTATCAATTTTAATGCACAATTGGGCTAGGCATGTCACCGATTTTCGATTAAAGCGATCAAGACCGATCCCATCCAGATTTCACAACATTTAAATTCAACTCGCATACAAAGAAAAACCGATTGGAGGACATTGTTACATAAAATCCACATGACTTGAAATGATGAGAATTTCTAGATTATTCGACCAAATTAGTTATTTGGAATTTGACATATGATTTAGCGCCTAGACCTTGCAAAATGAAGCCCGACCAGTCCAAGGTTTGGACTAGGCCAAGCATTTTGCGGCCTGAGCAAAATCAGACAGACCCAATTTTTTTCAAGGGGAAATGAAGGCTGTCCCCCACTCAAAATCAGACAGACCTCCCACTCTCTAAAAAAACCCAAACCCTAAAACTTTAAACCCTTCTCCCTCCCTCCCCATCCCGGTAGTGCCCCCCTTCCCCCCTCCTTCTCGCTCCTCCTCCTCCCCTTATCCCCTCCCCAACCATATTTCACATGGAGGCCAATGAAGGCATATCTTTTGTGTTATCCGGAGGTGATCGGATTCTCCGATCGAGAGTGGAGGCAAGTCGGAGGTCGGAGCTACAAAGAGGAGAGTTGGAGCCGGGTAGGTGATGGGTTGCGGTTGAAGATCGGGTGAGGGAGAGGCATTTTTCATTTTTTTTTTCGATTTTTCTGTTTTTTTTTTGTTTGTTTGAGTCTATTTTTACCGGTTGATTTGCGAAACTCGTAGGCGGTCGATTATTTGTCTTGCGGTGCGTGAAGTAGCTCGTGCTCCGGATTTATTCGAGTTGAGTAGTGGGTAGTCTCCCTGAGGAGTGCCTTAGTCCTCCTTTCGGAGGTGGTTTAGTTTTCTTTTGCTTTGTGTTTTTTTTAGTTGTTTCTTGTTTTGCTCCCTCGATTTACGGTGGTTTTACCTCTCGTACGGAGTTTTCCCCTTGACATGTATCAATGTATGTATGTTCAAGGTGGCCATTTTGCCAGTTGGCAGTGTAAGTTTTGTTTTGTTAATGTATAAAAGTTCTATCGTTTCGGAAAAAAAAAAAATTGGCGCCCATGTGTAGAGAGAGTGCAGATTAAAAATCTCATTTAGCTTATGGAGTGCCATTTTAACTGGTATTTTTAATTCAATCTCATCAATAAAAACGTTTTTTTTTACTATAAAATCTATAAATCCTCAGTATTTTCGAGTAATATATATGTACTTCATGTGTCAACATTAGGCTAATTTTAAAATTCTCGCACAAACTTGAACTCAACGAGTCTTCTTATTACTTACAACTAGTCTTTTACCCGTGCGATGCACGGAGTGTATATCAGTGAGACATTTGTTTTGTACTATTACATGTGCATTTTTTTAATAATTATATGAATTCCATCATTTGCATTTTGGAATGGCAATATCCCCGCGAGAAACCATGCCTGTTGGTAATTGAATAGAATAGAACGTGGAATCCTCCCTTAATTCAGGGATGGAGTTGGGATGTGAGCGGGAATGGAAATTTCCCGTTTCTCTAGAATCGATGATGAAATATGGACAATATTTATATTCTCGCCTCCCTTCCTATTCCGATTAGATAAAATGGGATTCTCCGTTCTCATCCTCATTCCCCAAACATGCATATTGTGTTTATCTATTATTAATATTAATTCTATTTATAATTTTTATTTATTAATTCTAAAAATTAAACACAAGAATCTTTAAAATTTTACTTGCTCTTATTCTTTGTTTTACAAATTAAGAATTTATGTTATCTGTATTTAAAAAAAAGAGAGATTGCTTTAAGTTTTGAATTTCAAAAACTAATTATAATATAAAAATAATTATTTTTATTATAAATCAAACGGTTGAACAATAAAATAAATTATTAGAAATTATAAAAAATCTCTTTAAATACGACATTATTTGATCGTGTAATTTTATGAATTAAATCTATTATAGATCATGTTTATCTATAAGAAAGTAAAAGTTTGACAAATATTTTAACTGACCAATATTGATTTTTTTATTATCACCCCAATGCTGAATATTTAATAAATTGTCTTTACAACCAATAATAAGATCATTTGAAATTTGAATATTTTTGGGGGTTTGGAAAGCTGAATAATTGTAAAAATTACTAAAAGAATTAAACAAAAAATATGTTTTATATTTAGCAACACATTTTTAAGGGGAAATGGAACAATTCAAAAAATAAAAACATTTATATATATATATCAAAAAATTATCAAATAGCCAAATTCATATCTAATTCCAAATATACAACTCTAAAACTTGATTATCAAAATACATTGATAAATATAAAAAATAATTTCTATTAACACAAAATGTACGTTAATATATATAAAATTATTTTTCTATATATAAAATACTATTATAAATATAATTTTATATTAAATAAATTTAATTTTCGTCTTACAAATATATATCATATTATGTATGGATATATGTTATATATAAAATTTGGATACATATTTTGAGATATTTTTTTTCAATTAAAATAAATATTTTTTAATTAATTTAATCAATTCAATTATAATTTTATATAATTACTAAGGAACGGGCTAAGCCCAAAAAATAACTATAAATATGTTATAAATAGCCAAAATACATGAATATAAACTGATGTCCAATAGCCCGAATGCATAATTTTTAAAGCTCATTATAAATTACAAAGTACTGAATAAATATTTCTTATATTTTTTTATTAGTTATGTTTTTTTATTTCATATATACAATATGTGTGTCAAGTTGAAGATCATAAAAAATAATTAATTTGATTTATTATACGTCAAAAATGGATCAAAAATGAAAAAAGTTATTAATTTTTAAAATAAAAAATAAAAAAAATAGATACAGTAATTAATGCAGTATACACACAGATTTGGAAAGATAATTTTATACTATTTTTTATATTTTTATATCATTTTTAAAAATTATTATTTAAAGAAAGTTGACTACCCAAAATAATAAAATACCAAATATTTATCACTTCTTATTACTATACATATGTTTATTACTTTTTATAGCACAAAAAAATGGACGGAAAAATATTCTCATACTCAACGACGGACCCGGGGGGGCAAGGGGGGCCACTGGCCCCCCAAAATTTTCCAAATTTTTTTCCCCTGCAAAAGTTTTCCAAATAATTTTATAAAAGGTAAAATAAATGAATTAATTTACAATTGCCCCCCCAAAATTTTCCAAAAAAAATTCCCCCCCCCCCCCCCAGTTTTCCAAATTATTTTTTTAAAGGTAAAATAAATGAATTAATTTATAATTTCCCCCCCCAAAATTTGATAAAAACTTCAAGTAGTTGTCTTTTATAATATAAAAAGCCATTAATTAAGGTTAGTATATGAAAAAAATTCGCATAGATTAAATTTATAAACTCGGTCCGTTTTTTGCCCCCCAAAGCCGGAATCCTGCGTCCGCCACTGTTCATACTATTTCTAGAAGCGACTTTTATTATATATATATATAGATATATACCAATTAAATTTTGAATTCGAATAAAACTATTTTTGACACCCGATTTATGACAGACCAAATTTACATTTCGGTAAGAAAGATAAGACTGAGATTGATTAATAGAAAGTTAATCTTAGTGGCCACTTGAGCCTCATGCCTCTTTTTCTTTCCTGGTCTTTGATCTACCCCTTTGTCAACATTTTTTTTTTTTAGTTTACATTTGTTGGGTGCAGCGGAGGCGTGTTGTGATCCGAGATTTGATTTATCCGGAATATTCGACAAATCACACCAACAAGATGATGGCAAAAATAAATGACACCGACAGAAAATAAAATGAACACAGTGATTTTACGTGGTTCGGCAAAAACCCGCCTACGTCCACGAGAGTTTCCATTCTTTACTAGTAAAGAATTTTCCGGTACAAGAAAAATACACCCCTTGAGTTTTATGGACCAAACCCAAGAATAAAAGCCTCTCGTGCAACCACTTTACTAGCTATCAAAGAACACTCTCCCCAACCCCTTTGTGTTACCGAGAGAAAAATACCCCGAGTGTTTTCCCGCACCTATCACAATTTGACTCACCCAAATTGATCACCCCAGGTATGTACACTCATTTTTCCTCTCCACCCGATTGGATGACCAAGCAAGTTACCTTGCTTGCCATGATTTTAATTTGCACTCTTCCAAGCCTTTTATAGGCATCATATGGGAGGAAATATCAACATCACCCAATTTTACTATTCCTTGGACGGCTTGAAATTTGATACCAAGTATCAAATTGTCAACAAAGTTTGGCACCTCCCCATTTACATTATTTTGTGGTTGTCTGGCTAACAATCTCCACCTACACCACAAAATATTATCATCGCAAAACCAAAACATAAAATACCATTGGCCTTGAGTTCTCTGCACATGCCAAATCGTAAAGTCCTAACTCCACCCTGATTTAATCGGCCAATACACATGTACAGTCCATCAACACCATCCATTGAACTGCGCCGAGAGGACGACCCCAATCCATCCTCTCGCCCAACAGGATTTTCCTCACACCCGTCTGTTCCCTGGAAGCCTTCTGGTGTGCTACCACTTCCAGTAATCCTTGAGGTCACCAGACGATACAAATTCCGATACTTCTCTCCCACCCTTAGGACCCTTCCGCCATGTGTGATTTTCAGGACTCCACCTCTAGCTGAATATCGCAGCTATTGGAATCCACTTGGCACCAGGAAATTAGATTCATCCGCATCTTTGGGACATAGGCCACACCACCCAAAGTACGGTCCACTTTATCACCCATTTTGATTTTCACCACTCCAATCTCATGATTCCAGAAGTAGAACCATCACCCGAGAACAAAATTCCTGCCCTCAATTGAAGTAAATCAAAATAATCCCTTCTGGAGTACACATGCATTATGCATCCCGAATCTAAAATCCATCAATCTCGAGAAGAAGTATCTATCCTTGTGGAGACTGTGAGATATCTCCATCTTCCGTATATATCACCGCATCACCACCGCCACCATCACCGACATCATCCTTCTTTCTCTAAGGACAATTCCTTTTAAAGTGACCCTCCTCGTGATAACGATAGCATACAACACCCTTTCCCTGGTCCTTGAATCTGACCTGCTGATTACAGATCCACCACCAGAATTCTTCCCGTTACCGATTCATTTCCCGAGCAACCAAAGCATATCCATGTCCCTCCTCCTGGTTTGCCTTTTTTTTATGGGACAACAACGATGCTTTTATATATGCTCCAAGTCCAGTGTGTCTTTTCCCGTACAGCAACATCGTCACCAGACTATCATATGAATCCGGGATAGAGGCAAGAAGTAAAAGGGCTTTATCTTCTTCCTCAACCTTTACACCAACTTTCCCCAGTTGATCCATATTTGCCCACTGTGCACCTTTCATATCTGTCAAATTTTCCTCATTTCCCTTCAACGCCATTGCCAGACCCTGTTGAACTAGGAGATCCTTCACCCTTTATTGCCAATGAGTGAAATTTCCTTTGCCGTCAAATTGTTGCACCTTGAATGGATTTGTCACTGCTAAAGTATCCAGCCGGAAAAATTCAAATCTCAATTTTTTTCCCTTGCCCGGCTTACCAACCTGGCTCTGATACCACTTGTTGGGTGCAGCGGAGGCGTGTCGTGATCCGAGATTTGATTTATCCGGAATATTCGACAAATCACACCAACAAGATGATGGCAAAAATAAATGACACCGACAGAAAATAAAATGAACACAGTGATTTTACGTGGTTCGGAAAAAACCCGCCTACGTCCACGAGAGTTTCCATTCTTTACTAGTAAAGAATTTTCCTAAGACAAGAAAAATACACCCTTGAGTTTTATGGACCAAACCCAAGAATAAAAGCCTCTCGTACAACCACTTTACTAGCTATCAAAGAACACTCTTCCCAACCCCTTTGTGTTACCGAGAGAAAAATACCCCGAGTGTTTTCCCGCACCTATCACAATTTGACTCACCCAAATTGATCACCCCAGGTATATACACTCATTTTTCCTCTCCACCCGGTTGGATAACCAAGCAAGTTACCTTGCTTGCCATGATTTTAATTTGCACTCTTCCAAGCCTTTTATAGGCATCATATGGGAGGAAATATCAACATCACCCAATTTTACTATTCCTTGGACGGCTTGAAATTTGATACCAAGTATCAAATTGTCAACAAAGTTTGGCACCTCCCCATTTACATTATTTTGTGGTTGTCTGCCTAACAACATTTTCTGAAAAACTTTCAGACAACTCAATTGTGTTGCAGAAACTGTTTATTCTTGAGGGGAGTGATTTTTATTTCTACGATGATGTTGTTACTCAGCCATGGCTTCTGATGGAACTAACAACTTGTTCCCTGCTTTGAATTCTTTTTTGACTTTTTTTTTGGGATTATTACAAAAGCCCAGAGATTCGGACTGATTATAAAAAGACCCAGAGATTTTAGAAAATTGTAAGAAATCCCTTGAGGTTTGATTTATTTTACATTTTTCCCTTTCATAAGCAAAAATATTTCAAACCCTTGATATTTATATAAATATTACAATTATCTCATTAAATTTAAAAAACAAAATTAAACCTAAGAGGGTTTTTAAATTTTGAAACATCTCGATTTTTTTTTGTAATTAGTCCAAACCTGGGACTTTTGTAATTATCCATTTTCTTTTTCCTGTTCTTTGAGATCTTGTGACATGAGGACATATTGTTTTTTTTTTTTTTTTTAGTGAAACATGAGGGCATATTGTTGTTCGTAGCTAGGTTATATACCCATAACCCGTCTATACATTTTCTTGGTCATGTATTAATTATTTAATAGCTTGTGATAATATATAATAACAAATCCATAAATTTACCATTCTTCGACAAATTATTATTATAACATTAATCAAATCCTTCATACATGAAAATGCAACATCATCCACAAAGAAAACCACAATAATCTTTGTGGGATGTCATCCATTAATAACCAACCATAGAGATAAGTGACTTATTCAGAAACATCTCATGTTTCACAAGATACCATACTTATTAATAACAATAGCTTCGATATATTGCTATTGCCTTATTCGTCGATATCTTATTATTAAGTTCTTCACATAGAAGCACTTAATTTTGACGTGCAGTTGAGTGACACAAGAGCTGGCTGAACAAGAAGATGTTCCATAGTGTAGTAAGCTTGTTGTGTAAAGTGTATGCCATCCCAATATATGAAATTATCTGGGCTAGGGCAAACTGGCACTCCTTTATCTCCACAAACTCTTTTGCTATTGTAGTTATATTTTCCTCCAATTCCACAGCAAGATTTTAGTGCCATGTTGTTCTATTAGAAATTGGTGCACATTTCTAGATTATTCTAGCATATGAAAATTGTAGTAGTAAAAAGAAAAATCTAGAACAAACATATAAAATCTAGATTAGAGAAGAACAAATCTAGAAGCATGTAAATTGCTAAATGAAACTAGAAAAATCTAGAACAAGTACTAGAAGCCTCCTTAGACTAGTATAAATAGATGTGGAGGCATTCTTGAGTAAGTAAGCAAAATCAAAACCAAGTAATAAAACTTCTACTTCAAAGTTCAAACCTCTCTTTGCCTTAGTTCCTCCATTCTTCAATAAACCAAATCTATCTCCTTCACTTACACTACATACTATATTAAATCTACAAAAATAAGCCTCCCATTTCCAACCTTACTATAAAATAAAAAATCTTATCATACCATAAAACTATTTCCATCATGTTCCTATCAGGACCTGCAGATACAATACACGCACAATAACTCATTAAAAAAACCCCCTTATAATCCACAAATGAGCAAGATCAATCAAACAGTACTACTTGCCTATAATTGATGCGTTGGCGATGATTGATCGGACACCATCGTACATGTCGCCATAATATATGGTGATTTGGGGGAATTCCCGTTTTAGATTTTCGATGGCGTCTTGAAGATTATTGTTCTTCCACACGATAAAATCGTTCACGGTTTTCAAACATCCGATATCATCATAGGCCGTGCTATCATTTGTTTGTAATGCAGTAAGTGTAGGCATAAATTCGCAGTACAGTTTATAATCGAAAACTGGTAAATACATAATCGAATCATACTTTGCATAAATTGAAATTACAGAATCATACTTATAATTTGCATAAATTGAAAATTACAGAATCAGACTTATAATTTGCATAAACTGAAAATTACAGAATCAGATAAAAGAAATGGCCCGAATCGTGTGTTTGACACACTATCCTTAAAACAAATTCGTCCCCTATTCTGGACGCCTGTTTCCCAGGATAAGACGGGAAAACCGGATTACCTTATACCCGGCGAACTGAAGGTTATGCTTTGAAATCACCACCAAAATGCAATTGGAAGCCAAGGGAACACAAGAGCAATATGCAAGGACTTTTGTTATGCAAGTGTAGGAGTTGAGTTGTGTAGATTGTGAAAAACATGGACCTCCTTTTTATAGGCTTCAACATCAAGCCTAACTCCCCACTACCCCATGACTTGGGGCATTCACTTCCCACTCCTCCATGACTTGGGAGTTTCAAGTGCCATCAATCTCCCACTACTCCATGAGTTGGAAGTTTCAAGTGTCATCACTCTCCCACTACTCCATGAGTTGGGAGTTTTAGATGTTACAAAATTAAACACTATTGGAGTTAAATATTATCCAGGAAAATTATGCCCAAAGCACAATTTCCATTCAAATTTTCCAACAGTAAGAATATAGGGAACGCATCCAACAGCACCATTTCCTGGAATTATTATTCGCGTCGCACCCAATCTGATCAACTCCTGTACGTGTTTAATCATAAATAGAATTATATAGCACATTATTGAAGTAAATATCTAAAAGTTGAAAATAAAGAATATACAAAAGATAGATATCACATGTACACAAATATGGAGATTTTAATTATTTAGCAGCCAATTAATAATAATATTTTCTCTAAGGTAAAGTTGGATTAAATAGAGATTCATAAATAAACAATTTGGGTAATTACTCTTGTAGCATCCATAATGACCCTTATTATAAAGGGCACATAAGTTTGTACTTCTTGAATGGTCTTGCCCTGGGTCAGTGCATACCCAATGTCATTGCCTTCAATATCACCCATCAATATAAGAGAGTTTCCAAGCCAATTGGCACAATCTGCAGTAAAATCAAATTCAAATTACTATTTTAATAATTATTTGTCAAGATAATTTGTGCACAAAAGCCATGGAATTTAGGGTATTTAATTAATTGTTGTTATATATAATTATAATTTATAAACCTTTAGGTTTTGAACAAATGGATTTAAGGTGCTTTATAAACCAATCCATTTGACTTCTAAGGGGAACAGCATAAGGTGGAATAACAATGCCCCTCGATTCGAAAAACGAATGGTCAAGTCACTACAAGAAAGTTGGAATTTAGCGAGGAAATTTTTCCTCGCTAACATTGTTGATTTCTTCGCAAATGAAATTTAGCGAGGAAATATATTCCTCGCGCGTCTCGCTGCTATAAGACCGTCACAAACCTATATTAGCAGCATATGTTCAAAATTCCTCACAAACTTTAGAGAGGAGATTCTTGATTTTGCAGCTAAAGTTTAGAGAGGAAATTTTCAATTTCCCAGCTAATGTTAACAAGAAGTTTATTAATTTCCTCACTAAAATAGATACAATGTGAACATTAACCGCAAATCTATTATTTTTCCTCGCTAAAATGGATACAATTTTATCTATATATCGTGTGTATATTTTTATTTATTTTTTTTAGGCTGTTTTTTTTGGTAAATTATTCACTAGCAATCAATAATATAAAAGATATTAACAATAAAATAATCACAATGCTCATTCAATAGAAACTAAACAAAGAAAGTTGAGTTTAAGCACTTATGGTCAAGTGTTGATTGTAATCAACCACTACAAGTTTTGCTTTCTTGAAGGGAACTACAGCAAATTTCATTGAATGTAATATGTAAAAATATTAGTAATATCCAGAAGTCGATCATCAACGCAAAATAGTCCCCTTCCTCCCGGGCTTTAATTACGCATTAAGAGAGCGCTTCCCCTGTTTGCTTCCACCTGCAAAGAATCAATCCAAAATCAGTTATGTTAAACAAAGCATGATCATTTTTTGAAATGGTGATGACAAAATTAAACATCGAAGAACAACTCACGGAACAGTGTAGAGAGTTCTGAGCTTTTCAACACGCGCAGTCTCTTAACCGTTGAGACGAACATGCTGCCAAAAATTCAAGACATTAAACATAAGTTGTCGTCGAGTTTCAGTGGGGAAATGTCATGCAGTTCTGTGGAAAATACAAACTTCAGGGAATATTTGTAATTTTGAAAAATAAATGGGTTTTTTTTTTGTAATTAATATAAACCTTAGGGGTAATTTTTGCAATTAACCCTTTTTATAAAATTCATTAGTCTTATGCACTCAAGATCTTTTGTTAAGATGATAATGGATCTAAACATACAAGGGCAATTGGCAAGAGCTATGGCTGTAGCCATATGCATGTTGTGAAGCAATTTAGATTTATTATATAACACCAAGAGATTCATTAGATGTCACTTTTGTTGAAAAGATTAAAAACAACATTAGATTTGAGATTCAACAAAGACAGATAATTTCAGGTGCAGAAAAGCCAAAATCAAAGGGATTAAATATATATGCAAGTATGTAAGAAAACAGAATATCAAGAAGAATAAATGCCTAAAAAAAACAAAAGGCATCTAATTTATGTAAATACATCCAAGGTGGTAAGATTCTTACTGCCAAGGGACATCCCCAACAAGCATTCAGTCACCTTCATTATCTTCATACACAAGTTTTTGGATATAATTAACTGAGTTTCACTTGTACTTTATTCAAAAGCCAAACTAAATTCACGAAGAATTACTCCAAAATAGCTGAGATTCTCACAAAGGTTCCAGATCTGGCGATTCTTAGAACTTCTGAGTCTGTGCTAAATAAGCTGAACAATGCACCAAATGCTAAATGCTAAAGCTACTCCCGTGATTAAACCAATCTGATTTGGGTTTATTTCAATAAATTCACCAAATGCTAAATGCTTTCATTAAAAAGGGAGACAGTAAAGACAAGATATTTATCTCGTGACAGCTGGGAACCGAGTTATTTTCCTCGGGTCCTCTGCTATTTGGGAAGCTGCCGTTGCAATAGATCGTTAAGAAATATAGCTTGAAACTCAACACAATACACTGCCAAATCAATTTATTTTTCACTCAAGCAAAAAGTTAAACAACAATCATCTTCTAGAGCTCACCAAGTAAAATATTAGTGATTAAATCATGATTTCTAACAGAATCAGAAAACTCTATTTATCAAGTAACAATGTAATTTCGATATAATACCAAAACAAAAATAAAAATAAATGGAAATAAAAGGATAATACAAAACCATATAAACTTGGATCCAAGATTTCACATTAATCACATACCCATACTCTCCCCTCAAACTCATTTTTTCCACAAATTCTTCCAAGATTTGAAAATGCAAGAAAAAAACTGTAGAAAAAGAAATATAGCTCAAAAGTCATAATGAAGCTAGTTTTATTTTCTCTACTTGCACATCCCAAAACTCATTAGCTAAAAATTACTAAAAAAATTGCAAGCTAAGAAAGTTAAGAGTAACAGGATACCTTTTGGAACGCATATGTCTAACAGCTCAGGTCATTTACTGCTGCTAAACCCTTCAAAACCCATTTCTGCAAATCAGACAAAACACAAACATATCACGTCTCAACAAGCACCATCTAACCGTAGAAATATATGCAAAGCCAAAAGAATCAAGAAAAGCCAGGAAACAAAAAAAATCATTACCACTACTCACAAGCTCTGTCTTGAAGAAATAAATACCAAGATTGAGTTTCTAAAAACTCAAATATGTGATAAGATCAGAGTTACAATACATGAATTCAGTATCAAAGAAGCTAAGCAACATAATCAAAAAAATCCAGAAAGAATAATTATAAACTTATAGTTGGCATCACGGATCATGTCAAAGTATTTTTCAAAACAATATCTACATCTCATCAATTACTTTCCTCAAACCAGATCTTTATTTGATTTCATTAACTGGCCAAACTTGTAATTTAGCACGAATCCATCCAAGTAAGAGTATCAACTATCACGAATAGCTGGAGAGAGCTTGCACAAAGAGTACAAGAATACAATAAAAATGAAAAAGCCAGAGTTGTACCAGAAACCATCAAGTAGCATGTATGAAAGATGGGACAAAAATACCCTTGACTACAAGTGTCGCATTAACAAGACGGGTAGACAACACCTGCACACATAATATTAATGTTTAGAACGAAGGACTCTCAATCATGATCTTCCAACAATAACCGTGGGCCTCTGGTCTGAGAAGCAAATGGCAAACATTGAGATACTTGGAAATACTAATTGGCATACAGACTTGAAACAACTCCAGGACATGTACACTATGAGACTAACAATTTCATCACTTCAGAAAACGAAAGAATTCACCTAATTCATAGAAATTCAGTTGAAAATAGGTTTTTTTTGGTGAAAGTATAAATTCGGCAAATTAGAAAACTACACAAGTAATGAAAACTAATGCATCAATCATGGAAGAAAACCAAAAATATAACAGATGACCAAAAAAAATATTTTAGTATAGAAGTAACATAATGTAAATAAAGCGGAGCTATTTCGAATTCATCTTAGCAGTAAGGGGAAATTAAATATTAGAAATATCTAAAGCCATAGACATAAATTTCAGCATCAAGATGGTTAAAGAAACAATGGACCTAAAAAAATCATTAAACTATAACCAGTTAGAAGTTCTTGTTATCTAATTTTGATTCAACAGTCATAATGTCCTTAAAGGCTAATGCAAATTACGAAGACATTCTATTGCTGCTTATTGTTGTGCATAATTGGACACTACACAAGAGCAGAATTTATTTCAAACTGAAGTCAATACACATGGGGATGAGGAAATTAATCACTCACTTCCAGTGAACTTGACAAATTACCGTAGGATTGTAAGTATCATACTAATAAGGCAGCCAGGTCATGAGACTACACAGTGAGGTCTCAAAAATGGGTTTAGGACCCCTATCCGACCCGGACCGGGAATGGGCCGACCGGGAATAGGGACCATTGATCCACCCGACAACATAAAGTACAAGTCCACCCTTCGATGATTTACACTTGGCATAACCACATTCGCCAAAGGAATATCTATAAATACCTTTCTGTTAAAGAAACTAATGGTAACTATTCATTGGTCATTTTTACTACTTACTTTCATATTTACCGTCTCCCTACCCCGCACCTCACGAACCCGATCCGACTTAGGCATCGGAGGGTCTTAGCCGGACCACCCCGGCTAGCCCGACGTGTGTTCTTCCATTTCAGTCACATAGAACTCGAACCCTAAGCACCCGAAAGTCCGCGACCGAAGGTAACCCATCGATCTAAATCGCGATTGGCGCCGTCTCGTGGGAAACCTCTTTTTCCTTTAACTCGAAAGGAGGTACGAGAAGGATGGAGACCCCATTGAAACATATTCAAAAGGGGGCGCTAGAGACACCCAGGAAGGATAAGGAGGTGCAAGAATCGGAGTTCTCTTCGTCCCAGTCTATCTCGGACCTTCCAGATACGGGGAGGAAAGACCTCGACCAAATGATCTCAATGAGGAAGGAGGACTTCGATAAACTGGTCATGGAGAGAAGTCAACAAACTAGCAAAGGAGAGAGACAGGGGAGAGAGGAGTACCCGACCCCAACCCATACGACGGGTCCGGGACAAAGACCATGAAGGTCGCAGCGCCTGGGAAAGAAGGGTATCCCAGGAGGTCTTGAGCAAGAAGACGAAGCTGAGAGCAGGACCCCTCCCCCAAAACCCAGATCTCCTGAGAAAGCGGGATTAGGGGTCGAAGGGTTAGGGGTGCCCGTGATGCGAGTACCATTAAAGCGACAACCTACGGGAGCTTAGTGAGCAAATCGAACTCGCCACTAAGAAGTTAGAAGAGATGAAGAGAAGAGGGGCGATTCTCCGCTCCGCAAAGAGGGGATCCCCTTTGCGAAGAGATCTTGATGGAGGTAGTGACCCCAAATTTCAAGCTCCCGCACCTACCTCGATATGATGGAAGCAAGGACCTCAAGAACACCTAACGGCATTTGAACACGTGATGCAACTATACGGGCAATCGACGCGATTAACGCCCGCATCTTCATCACTACATTGTTGGGTCGAGCTCAAGAATGGTTTACAAGCCTATTGCCGGGCACCGTGGTGACTTATGAGCAAACTAGTGAGGAAATTCCTTTTTCATTTTGCCAGCAAGAAGAAGAAAGCTAAGAGATCGCCCACGCACTCTTTACCATTCGGCAGGGGAGGAAGAGCCTCTTCGAGACTTCATTAATCGATTCAATAACGAGGTTTTGGAGGTCGATGAACTAAGGATTGATATGATGATCGTATCATGATTCATTCTCTCGAAAAAGGACCTTTCGCATCGCCTTTAGCGAGAGACCCCAGGCGATGTCGAGAGCTTGATGGAGATGGCGCAAAGATATATACACGAGGAAGAAATGAACTCCCTGAAAGATCGCGAGTGGTCCCAAAACGCGAGAACTAGGGACAAGAGAGAGTCCAAGGAGGCTAGCCGGCACAGATCTGAGAAAGATCGGGACAGAGATCCACCAAAGCCGGACGGACCAAGATTCCAAAATTACACTCCATTGAACGGGCCTAGGTTGCGCACCTTGATGGCCATCGAGAACTCAAGATTGGTGAGGTGGCCAAAGAAAATGAGGTCCACTCCTAATAGGCGTAACTCGGATAAATATTGCTATTTCCATAAGGACCATGGGCATGACACGGAGGATTGTTTCCAATTGAAAGACGAGATTGAGAGGCTCATCCGACAAGGGTACCTCCAGCACTTTAGGGCTCAACGTGAGCCACCTCACAGGCAAGACCCGACGAGGAGGTCTCGCAGCAGGTCACCAGAGCGTAACAGGCAGGGTCCAGACAAAGGAAAGAAACCCGCAAACCAGCCACCCCCTCACGGCCAAGATAATTTACCTCGGAAGGGAGTAATACACATGATAGCCGGGGGACCAACTAATGGGGACTCACAGAGAGCTCGAAAGAGATACGCCAGAGCCTACAAGCCGGAGGCCGTGAGAGGTCATCAGGTCAACACGATCCAGGGTCCCTCGATCACCTTTGATCAAACAGATCTTCAAGGATTGGACCTAGAGCATAATGACCCCATGGTTATTACAATGGACGTGGCAAACTTTTTGCGAAAAGTGTGGAAAAGTGTTGGTGGACGAGTGGCGGCTCCAAATGGATGTTATAGCCCCGAGTGTATTAAGAAAGATGGACCTCGGAATAACCTCAATCAAGCCGGTGGTGACCTCTCTCACGGGATTCGGAGGTCATGAGGTCGTACCCCTAGGTACAATTGACTTGCCTACCTCTCTCGGTGAGGAACCATGTAGAAGAACTTTCATGGTTAAGTATTTGGTGGTGGAGACGCCTTTCGCCTATAATATGATATTGGGCGGCACTGGCTGAACCTATTCCAAGTCGTGGTGTCCACTTACCATCTAAAAATGAAATTCCCCACGAAGTCCTGGAGTGGGAGAAGTCCGGGGAACCAACAGATGGCCAGGAATGGAAAGAAAAAGAAAGAGGGCCACCCAGAACCGATAAGGCAAGTATGCGTTGGGGAGCCGAGCTCAAGCAAGAAATCCAAACCGGAAGATTACCGGATGGAACCGGTGGAAGAGTACCTCGTGGTTCAGTTGGACCCGGATGACACAACAAAGACCACGAGGATCGGTCGCAAATGACCCCCGACCCAAGAGCTCATGATGATCGATTTCGAAAAAGAATTACGATGTGTTTGCTTGGGAACCAGACTGGAAGGAGTAGACCGGAGGTCATTGTCCATCGCCTTAACATTGATCCTGCTGTAAAGCCGGTAAAGCAGAAGAAAAGAAGTTTCGGGGCGGAAAGGAACAAGGTCATAGAGGTTGAGGTTGGCAAGCTACTCCAAGCGGGGTACATCGTTGAGGTGCAATTCACGGATTGGCTCTCTAATGTCGTGATTGTACCAAAAACGGACGGGAGATGGAGGATGTGTACGGATTTCACAAATCAATAAAGCTTGTCCTAAAGACCCGTACCCACTTCCTCGGATCGACTGTTGGTGGACTCGACCACGGGTGTGCATTGCTAAGTATGATGGATGCGTATCAAGCGTTATCATCGATATCAATGGTCAAGAAGACAGAGAAAAGACCTCGCTTGTAATGCATAATCGGGGTCCATCGTTACAAGGTCATGCCATTCGGGCTCAAAAATGCGGGCGCCACCTACCAGAGACTTGTCAATATGATGTTCAAAGATCTCATCGGAGTAACTATGGAAGTGTACGTGGATGACATGTTAGTGAAAAGCGAGCAAGAGAACGACCACTTAAACCATTTGGCGGAGTCTTTTGCGGTACTGAGAAAGTACAAAATGAAACTCAACCCGGCAAAGTGCACCTTTGGGGTTAGAGGTGGCAAGTTCTTGGGTTACCTCGTCAACGAGCGCGGAATAGAGGCAAACCCCGAAAAAAAATTAAAGCGGTTCTCGGATGGCGTCCCCAGGAGCATCAAAGAGGTCCGAAAGCCGATCGAATGGTGGCATCCTTGAACGCTTTCATTTCAGATCCGAGATCATGGTTTACCCTTCTTTACTACCCTAAAAATGTGAAGAATTTCGAGTGGACGGATCAGTGCGAGAAAGCTTTTCAAGAGCTCAAGACGTACCTAACCTCACATCCTTTGCTCGCGGCCGATTAGAGAGAGAGCCCTCTACCTATACCTAGCGGTGTCACCTCATGCAGTGAGTTCAAGATCGGTAAGAGAGAACAAAGGAACCCACCAAATTTACCTATTATGTCGTAAGGTTCTTCAAGGGGCAGAGGAATGATACTCGAGGTCGAGAAGCTAGCCTTAGCCTTAGTGACCTCGGTAGCGGAAACTCCGACCTTACTTCCAAATCGCATGAGGTCATAGTCCTGACCAATCAGCCACTAAGGCAGATCTTGGGAAAGCCAGATCTCGCAGGTCGCTTGGTCAAATGGGCAGTGGAGTTAGGAGAGTTCGATATCAAATACCAAGTGAGGACGACCATAAAAGCGCAGGTCTTAGCTGATTTTTTGATAGAGATGGCGAACCCAATTGAGCCCATCTCGGAGACTTGGATGCTCCATGTGGATGGTTCCGCGGTGACGGAAGGGGGAGGAGCCGAATTTCATTGCGCAGGTCCAAATGACCTAGAGCTGGAAGTTGCATTAAAATTAGAGTTTGGAGTCACTAACAATGAAGCGGAGTATGAGGCCTTGATAGCGGGCATAAAATTGGCCCAAAAATGTCAAGCGAAAAAGTTGGTAGCCTACACGGATTCACAGTTGGTGGCAATGCAAGTCCAAGGAGAATATGAGGCCAAGGAGAAGACCATGGTATCCTATTTGGAGCGAGTAAAACAATTAACCAAGGGCTTTGAGCAATTTCAGCTTCATCAGGTTCCAAGGGCGGAGAACGGGCGAGCCGATGCATTGACAAAATTCGCAAGTAGTATCATGGGGGTTAGCTCCAGAAAAGTGGTCGCCTTAAATTTGAAGAACCCGAGATCGGATCCGAAAAAGACCCAATTGACTTATGCCCCACAACAGTCTTGTGCTCAAGATCTCATGTCCGAGACTGGATGGAGGACATCAAAACTACCTCTTGCATGGTCACTTACCGGAAAACCCTACTGGAGGCTAAACGCCTCCGGGTAAAAGCGTCTCGCTTTTGCATGTATGATGGTTGCCTCTATAAAAATCGAATCGGGATCATACTTAAGTGCTTAGCTCCAGAAAGGGCTATGTATGTGATGCAAGAAATACACGAGGGGTGTTGTGGGAACCACTCGGGTGGAAGATCGTTAGCTTTGAAGGTCATGCGCCAAGGTTTCTTTTGGCCAACATTAGCTCAAGACGCCATGGAATACGTCAGGAAATGTGAGAAGTGCCAACTATACTCAAATCTGCCGCATCAACCAGCTATGCCGATGACCTCAATACCTATAACATGCCCATTCGACCAGTGGGGGATCGACATCTTGGGGCCATTCCCACTAGCCCGGGCACAAAAGAAGTTTATCATTGTGGCTGTGGAGTATTTTTCTAAATGGATAGAAGCGGAGGCCTTGGCGAAGATCACAGAAACTGAGGTCATGAACTTCCTGTGGAAGAATATAGTGTGTAGATTTGGAGTACCTAGGATCTTGATCTCAGATAACGGAACTCAATTTCAAGGGAAGAAGATAGTGGAATGGTGCAAAGAAATGAAAATCCAGCAGAACTTTACCTCGAGGGAAACCCGCAAGCCAACGGACAAACGGAGGTCGCGAACCGCATAATTCTACAGCATCTAAAGACGCGCCTGGAGCAAATGAAGTCCTACTGGGTCGATGAGCTCCCAGGAGTACTATGGGCTTATAGGACAACCCCGAAGACGGCTACGGGAGAGACGCCTTTCTGCTTGCTTTACGGTTCCGAAGCCGTAATACCAGCAGAAATCGGCGAGCCCACTCATAGAATCGAAAACTTTGACGGAGAGCAGAATCAAGATAACCGAGCAGCTGATTTAGACCTCATCGAGGAGAGGAGAGAACGCGCTTATGGGAGGATCCTACTGGCTAAGGCAAGAATGATGAACGAGTACAACAAAAGAGTGAAGAAGAGAAACTTTCAGGTTGGAGACCTCGTCCTGAAAAAGGTTGAGGTATCTAAGCACGTGGGAAAATTAGATCCCAACTGGGAAGGCCCGTACAAAGTGGTCCGCGTCTCCGGAAAAGGGGCTTACCGCTTAGAAGACCTGCAAGGCAAGGAGCTCCCCAGGCCTTGGAACGCCCAGAATCTGCGAAGGTTCTACGCGTAGAACGGGCGATTGACTCTTTGTCGACTTTTTATCTTGGTATCTTACTAAAATTAGGGGAAATTTTATAACCCCATGTTTTGTTAAAAGTTATAGAGGTCACGAAGTATATAGGACCTAAACTTATTTAGCCTTCTATTGGCGTTTTTTGTTAAAAGAGGGTTAGGGGCGCGTGCGCGTAAGTTGATATCCCTTGACCCCGTATTTTGCTAAACGTTATGGAGACCAAGTTATTGGATCCCTTATTTGGAAATTGAAATGATGTACATATTCTATGGTAAATTTTGTGTGCGCAAAGGTTCATTCGAAGAACTCGAGTTCGGGACCCCACCCCGAACTCGATTCATGGTCTCACAAGTGAGATCCCAAGATCTCGAGAACTTGTGCGAAAATAAATAAAAAAAGGAGGGATCCCAAGTGATCCCCACCTCTCAAGGGAGATCCCAAGATCTCGCCCAAGTGGTCCCCACCTCACAAGTGAGATCCCAAGGTCTCAAAACTTGTGCGAGAATAAACAAAAAGAGGGATCCCAAGTGATCCCCACCTCACAAGTGAGATCCAAAGGTCTCAAAGTGAATTTGTACGAAAATAAATAAAAAGGAAGGATCGCAAGTGATCCCCACTCACAAGTGAGATCCCAAGATCTCGGTGAGAATTTGTGCGAAAATAAATAAAAAAGAAGGATCTCAAGTGATCCCCCTACCTCACAAGTGAGATCCCAAGACCTCAAAATTTGTGCTAAAAATAAAAAGGAGGGATCCCAAGTGATCCCCCACCTCACAAGTGAGATCCCAAGATCTCAATAACTTGTGCGAAAATAATAAAAAGGAGGGATCCCAAGTGATCCCCCTCCTCACAAGTGAGATCCCAAGATCTCAATAACTTGTGCGGAAATAATTATAAAGGAGGGATCCTAAGTAATCCCTCACCTCAAAAGTGAGATCCCAAGAACTCCTGGGACCCCGATTCTCCAAATGAAGGTCAAAATCGCGAAAGCCGTCGGGCTCGCAGATAAGGTCACACGAACTCGCGACCCGAAGAAGAAAAAAAAAAAAAAAAAGCATGGGCATGAACCAAAGCAACTTTATAGGGCATGAAATACTCATTAGCAAGAAAGTGCAACAAGGTCTTAAGAAGTGCATAATTATAGTTGTTCAAAAGCAATTGAAATAATGCGCAGTTACACTGACCAAGGCAAATTAAACCCGGGGTCTACACCCCTTACAAAAGAACCCCATCTCCAAAAAGAACAAAAGACATGCCAAAATGAAAGTCAGAAAATGGGCAAGTGGGGCAAAACTCACGAGGTAGGCCCCAAGAGAGAAGAAACGTCAAGCATGTCATCATCTTCCTCGGCTTGACCCGCTATTTCTTCTTGAGGGAGCACTTCTTCATCTTCTGCTGCGGGGTTCGGATCTTGAAGCAGAAACCCGAACTCATGACCCTCGGGGTCTTCCTCCTCATCTCCTTCGAACGAAACTTTCTCACCGTTGCCATCAAGCTCGGGGTCTAATCTACTAGGATCGAAGTCAACCTTAAAACCCCCAAACTTTTGCAACTGAGACTGGCACTTAAAGAACCCCATTACCTCGAACTCGGCAGCCTTCTCAACCACTAGCCGATTAAAAACGGCAGAATTTTTGAAGTCTATCGCCCCCTTAAAGCGAGCCTCTTTAAGACGGTTCGCATATTAAGAGTGAGTTGAAGACCTCCCTGTTTCCCGACCTCCGTCCCGTCCAAAGAATAAAGTTTTCCGGATTTCACGGGTCAAGCGCGAGATTTCATCTTGAGCAATCTTTAGGGAAGCCTCCGATTTCATGGTTCGGGTCTCGAGCTCGTTCAATTTGGATTCCACAAATTTAACGCGAGCCGCATACTCGGACTTGATTTTAGCTTCTATGGTGATTTTCTCCCTTTCAAGACATTGTACATGGGCTTCGGCATCAGCGCAACGCACCCGATGGTGACTCCGAAGCGTCAGTCGTGCGCCACATTTGCAGCCTGGATAAAAAAAAAAAAGGAAAATTACCGAAAAAAGCTAAACACACGAAGAGTGGAGAAAGAAATAAAATAAAATGTGTAGTTACCCTCATGAGGTCATGCGCAACAATGTCCTCCAGTTTAGTATCCAAGATCGAGCCGGAGGAATCGATCCATGGACAACAGGCAACCCTGATAAAGCTCTAATGAATCCTCCCCGACTCGGGTCCTCAGAATCGAGCTCTCAGGGGAAATGTTCCAGCTAGGAATGAGGCGGGTTCCAGAGAACTCTGGTTGAGGTCGAGAGGTCTCGACACGCACCTGCTCACGAGCTTCTAGTAGCTTCTTTTGGCGACTCGCGATCGCGGCTAATGCCACCGAAATTTCTTCGTCAGTAGGTTTTTCTTTCTCAACCCGGACCTTCTTTTTCTGTTTGCTACCTCCAGAGCCCTTGCTCTCACTGCCACTTCGACTACAATCCTTATTCTTCTTGCTCTTGCTCTTGCTTTCGCCTTTCCCTTTGGGGTCAATAGCTTTCCCCGCTTCAATGGCAAGCAAGGGTTGGGGCTTTCGGTGACAAGGGGTGGAGATCATGGGTAGGGGCTTGAGCCACATCGATTGGCTCACCAACTTGGGATCCGCCTAATGGAACCGTGGGGGTAGCCGAGCTCGGGTCGCTGGAGTGAACCGAAGGGGCAGGAAGGATATTGAAACCCGAAGACTTGGCTGCGGCAACGAGCTTTTCCTTTCTTTCCTTAATCATCTTGGCAACCAAAGACGACCTAACAGCCATACCTGAAAAAGAAAAGAACCCGGTGTAAATTGAGCATTATTTAAAAAAAAAAAAAAAGGGGGGGATGCAAATTATTAAATTACCAAGTGTCATGGTCCTGGGAACAACAATGGGACTTAAACCCGCCAAAGACAAGACCTCTTCTTTAGTGAGCTCCTGATATCATAGTAGTGGGTAGTTAGTTTCTTCATGACAAAATCCTCATCCCAAGTACACTCTCCTAAAGAAGGAGTAAGGACACGAGGTTTGGAAAACCACCACCTGCTTGGGATCTTCCAAGGACGATTGCGAGGTGCTTCAATGAAAATGAACTTCTTGCGCCAATCGCCCGAGGAAGAGGGCAAGGAGGTAAGAAACTTACTGATTGGCCCTAGGGGTCACGTAGAAGAAGCCGCGGTCATTAGTCTGGTAGAGGTGGTGATCGAGTAAAGAGACCAAAAATGGGCTCGATGGTTCGACTTTAAAATACTTCATCAGGATAATGAACCCAACTATGTGCCTTATCGCATTAGGAGCGAATCGGGTGAGGCAAACGCCTAGTCGAATAAGTATCTCCTCTATGGCGTGTTTAAAGGGAACGCAACCCCGCATCTAAAGAAGCCAAATGGAAAGAAAGGCAATTGGGGGTGGATTGTGCATACGATCTTCACGACTAGGGATTATTATTTTATACTCAGGGGGAATAAAGTAGCGGTATCTAATATGCGAACTATCATCGCGGCGTACTATAGACCCGATGATCTCCCACGGTCTCGCATAGATAGACGGTCGAAGACACCGCTTGATGCGGAGCCAGGCGCATCACTAGTTCTACAAATAAGGCCAGCGGGTACTGGGATCGACCTAATTGGGTCAGGTCTACTTACATCGTGACCCGGGCGATACGGGCAAATGACATCACCACTAGAAGAGCTCGAGCTTGATTGGGAATCGGAATCAGTAGAGCTCGAAAGAGCTGCATTTATTGGGTTACTACGAGAGTGATCCGAAGAGGTTCTAGAGCCCATTTATTGTTAAGAAAAGAATAACAAAATAAAAGAGGGAGAGAAAAAGAGGTAAAAAATCTTGAAGAGGAAACAAAGCTACCTGAAAAATTGAAGGCGGCGATCTACCTAGGACAAGTCTCGAAATCGAAGGGTCTCGAGGTTGCGGCTACGGAGATCTGGAGTCGCTTTAGAGGAGGTCTCGAGGTCTTGGGAAATCTTATGTTTACAATAAGGGGTAAAAAATGAGTGGATTTTTACTACAAAATGTCCCATATATATAGGGAGGATGAAAACCTTTGTCATTTTTATGGCAAGACAAAGCGGTGGCGATAATAACGAGAGTGTCAGACCCTAGGGAGTCAAAAAAAAAAAAAAAAAAAAACTGACATGCGTGACCTCGAGGTTTACGAATAACTCGGCATGCGTAACCGGGTGAAGTAGAACACGAGCTCCCCTTGCAATCTCGAGTCAAGGAACCTCGACCCGCGCAATCTTGGGCTCCGCGATTAACCTCGAGCTGCGCAAATTAGGTCGCGAGTTTGGCATGCGTGACCTCGAGGTCTACGAATAACTTCGGCATGCGTAACCGGGTGAAGTAGAACACGAGCTCCCTCCTTGCAATCTCGAGTCAAGGAACCTCGACCCGCACAATCTTGGGCTCCGCGATCAACCTCGAGCTTCGTAAACACCCAACATCCTATCTCTAAATTTGTTTTCCGAAAGCTTAGCTCGTAAACTTCGTATTCTCGTTATTGAACCCACCATTATTGAAATACCCAGCAACATTTATGAAGCACTAAAACAACAGACCTCGAGATCCTCAAAAGTAGGAATCCCATAATATTAATTATGAGGGAATATTATGGGGTTTCAGAGCATTTGCACGCCTTGTACATAAAGTGGCAAAAGGATTTTATATTAAATCATCATGAACATTTGCACGCCTTGTACATAAAGTGGCAAAAGGATTTTATATTAAATCATCATGAACATTTGCACGTCTTGTACATAAAATAGTAAAAGGATTTTATATTAAATCAAAAAATTGGAACTGGACCCAAGTTCGAAAAACTCGTGAAGTGCGGGGTTCAGTCTAACATGGGAGTCTCAGTTAAGCCACGACCTGGGTGATTTCGAGCTCCGCATCACCTTGAGTTTCGCGAACTTCCTCGGCCTCCGTAAATCAGCCTCGACCTGCACGATCTCGAGGCTCGTAGACAGCTCTGACCTGCGCAATCTCCAGGACCGCGAATAATCTTGGCCGGCAGTACGGAACGTGGAGCACCCGAGTGACCTCGGGCCCCCATGCGATCTTGAGGTCTCAAAACCGCATAGTCGCCACGTGGCCAAAATTGTGACCTCTAGCCCCCGAAACAAGTGACAAGGTTCATGAAGTAGCTCGCGACCACGAAGCCCCTAGAGAAACGTCTTCGAAGCCCCGAGCAACTCCGTGAACCGGGGGAATAATAATAAGGCAGCCAGGTCATGAGACTACACAGTGAGGTCTCAAAAATGGGTTTAGGACCCCCTATCCGACCCGGACCGGGGGAATGGGCCTGACCCGGGAATAGGGACCATTGATCCACCTGACAACATAGTACAAGTCCACCCTTCAGATGATGACACTTGGCATAACCACATTCGCCAGGAATATCTATAAATACCCTTGTCAAATAAACTAATGGTAACTATTCAGTCTGTCATTTTTACTACTTACTTTCATATTTACCGTCTCCCTACCCCCGTACCTCACGAACCCGATCTGACTTAGGCATCGGAGGGTCTTAGCCGGGACCACCCCCCGGCTAGCCTGACGTGTGTTCTTCCATTTCAGGTCACATAGGAACTCGAACCCGGTTACCCGAAAGTCCGCGACCCGAAGGTAACCTCATCGATCTAAATCAGACGCCTTGTACATAAAGTGGCAAAAGGATTTTTATTAAATCATCATGAACATTTGCACGTCTTGTACATAAAATAGTAAAAGGATTTTATATTAAATCAAAAATTGGGTGGACCCAAGTTCGAAAAACTCGTGAAGTGCGGGGTTCGATCCTGGAAAATGGGAGTCTCAAAAAAAACTGGTGATTTCAAAGCCGCATCACCTTGAGTTTCGCGAACTACCTCGGTTTTAGAAAATCGAGCCTCGACCGCACGATCTCGAGGCTCGTAAAATAAAAATAAAACAATCTAATGGATGGTTTTTTAATAATCTTGGATAGAAGATTTTAACGTGGAGCACCGAGTGACCTCGGGCCCCATGCGATCTTGAGGTCTCAAACCGCAAGTCGCCACGTGGCCAAAATTGTGACCTCTAGCCCCGAAACAAGTGACAAGGTTCATGAGGTAGCTCGCGACCACGGCCCCAGAGAAACGTCTTGAAGCCCCGAGCAACTCCGTGAACGGGGAATAATAATAGCGGCACCAGGTCATCACAGAGACTACACAGTGAGGTCTCAAAAATGGGTTTAGGACCCCCTATCCGACCCGGACCGGGGGAATGGGCCTGACCCGGGAATAGGGACCATTGATCCACCTGACAACATAGTACAAGTCCACCCTTCAGATGATGACACTTGGCATAACCACATTCGCCAGGAATATCTATAAATACCTTGTCTGCAAAGAAACTAATGGTAACTATTCAGTCTGTCATTTTTACTACTTACTTTCATATTTACCGTCTCCCTACCCCCGTACCTCACGAACCCGATCTGACTTAGGCATCGGAGGGTCTTAGCTGGGACCACCCCCCGGCTAGCCTGACGTGTGTTCTTCCATTTCAGGTCACATAGGAACTCGAACCCGGTTACCCGAAAGTCCGCGACCCGAAGGTAACCTACTGATCTAAATCAGCACGCCTTGTACATAAAGTGGCAAAAGGATTTTATATTAAATCATCATGAACATTTGCACGTCTTGTACATAAAATAGTAAAAGGATTTTATATTAAATCAAAAAATTTGAACTGGACCCAAGTTCGAAAAACTCGTGAAGTGCGGGGTTCAGTCTAACATGGGAGTCTCAGTTAAGCCACGACCTGGGTGATTTCGAGCTCCGCATCACCTTGAGTTTCGCGAACTACCTCGGCCTCCGTAAATCAGCCTCGACCTGCACGATCTCGAGGCTCGTAGACAACTCTGACCTGCGCAATCTCCAGGACCGCGAATAATCTTGGCCGGCAGTACGGAACGTGGAGCACCCGAGTGACCTCGGGCCCCCATGCGATCTTGAGGTCTCAAAACCGCATAGTCGCCACGTGGCCAAAATTGTGACCTCTAGCCCCCGAAACAAGTGACAAGGTTCATGAGGTAGCTCGCGACCACGAAGCCCCTAGAGAAACGTCTTCGAAGCCCCGAGCAACTCCGTGAACCGGGGGAATAATAATAAGGCAGCCAGGTCATGAGACTACACAGTGAGGTCTCAAAAATGGGTTTAGGACCCCCTATCCGACCCGGACCGTGGGAATGGGCCTGACCCGGGAATAGGGACCATTGATCCACCTGACAACATAGTACAAGTCCACCCTTCAGATGATGACACTTGGCATAACCACATTCGCCAGGAATATCTATAAATACCTTGCTGCAGTAAACTAATGGTAACTATTCAGTCTGTCATTTTTACTACTTACTTTCATATTTACCGTCTCCCTACCCCCGTACCTCACGAACCCGATCTGACTTAGGCATCGGAGGGTCTTAGCCGGGACCACCCCCCGGCTAGCCTGACGTGTGTTCTTCCATTTCAGGTCACATAGGAACTCGAACCCGGTTACCCGAAAGTCCGCGACCCGAAGGTAACCTACTGATGTAAATCACATACACACACACATGGTGGAGAGAGACCGAGAGAGATCGACTTGAAACATCATTGAACCAAATCGACTTCAATTCCAACATCGGCGAGTTACAAGCACAAACACAAAGTCAAAATTGTACTCACCATAAAATTCCAACGCCGATTATCATCGACTCGGCGATTGTGAAAGTAAACATAAAATTCAGCGCCACAGGACCATATCACCGCCCTATTACTCCTCCATTGATTTTTCAAATGAAAAGGTAAGGAAAGTGATTTGAGAAAAAATAACTCGATTGGGTTAGAGTTTGTGAGAATTTGGGATATGGGATTTGCGCTAAAATATCTACTGTGCAGCTCTTTTTTTGGGGAAAGAATCTTAGAGACGAAAAATACAATGCATTTCGTTGCCAAAAAAAAATAAAAAAATTATTAAAAAAATACAGAGGTTGTTGACGACTTGATTTCGGTCAATGTGTCTCAAAGCATACACGTAAAATTGGTGATTTACCGTGAACAAGAAATTTGGTGACCAATTCTAAATTTGCCACAAAATTCTCCTCACTATTTTCTATTTTTTCTTGTAGTGAGTCTTGGGCTTAAGCTCTTGAAAATATGACCCCATCCTATTTGGTATAACGATCCGATAACAAGTATGGTACGACGATGCTTGGCAGGCCAAAATCAATAGCTGCAAAATCATGATACATTAATTTCGTTAAGTATATCACTATCAAAATATATTACAATTATTGTTGTGAAAAATTGATGACAAACCTGTATAGTCGAAGTCAACAAGACCATCGGACCAACCAACGACCAGGTTGGATAACCTGGATTAGTCTTACCATAAGGATAATGCCTTCTTTGGAATATGCAACCACGGTGACAATATATTTCGAGTTTCCAATGTCTCAGAACTCCATCTCCAAAGTGGTACGAGATAGTGAAACGGACACTTAGTAGTTTTTCGGATAATGTTGCACAAAGACTAGGGCCATTAGCGGGGAAAAAGCACACGATTTTTATGAGTGCTTATTGCTATTTAAAGAGAGATATTGCAAGTGTTTTAGGAAGATTACTTAGGAGCTCGTATATATAGACATTATGGGGATGGGGTGGCCAATAATAGTATTAGTAACAAGACATTAGGAGTTTGCATTCACTAAAATAAAGTGTTTCTCGGCTTTTAATTTAGTTGGAAAAAAATTATTTTCTAGTATTTGCAAATGTCTTGTAATTGTACTTCACTTAATCAGACTCTAAAAGTTGAGAGATTGGTATTTTAGATTTCTGATTTTACTTCTGGTTGGAGTTTTATAAATTTTTCCCCATACACTTGATCTCAACTTCTGATTTTATTCGCAAACACTGCCAACTTCTATTTTCAACTACTTATGCTTATGTTACAATAAATCACTTTGATCTTCTAAAAGTAGAAGTTTTTGCAAACACGCACTCCCATTATTTGAGGTAATGATCAGTTTTGTGAATTCATTTTTCTTGCTTTTGTTTCATACATATCATATGAGATCATGACTATGGATTGAAAGATTGGCCACAAAATTGAACCATAAACTGGAACAATATATAACAATATTTGTGTTACACCGGGGTTTGCATGCAATGATGTTATTAACTAAAGTAACTCTGTGTTGGCTAAATAAATCAGTTATAGTCTTATTTGAATCTTAACAACCATAGTGATATGTACACGCCACAATATATATACATATATATATATATATATATATATATATGTAAGTATGTATTTATGAGACCGCAAATGTACGTCTTTTGCCATGCAATGCAAGAGAGAACTAATTAAAAGCATTGAATGAAGGAACTACTTAATTCAAAGGGTGGCAAAAATGAAAAAAATAAAATAAAATCTCAACACTGAATTGAAAGTTCTGCACAATAGTGGTGACGGCGCTAAGCCATGGGGTTTAACATAGGAGGCTGGTGGGTGGTGAAGGAGGAACAAAAGAAAACGAAAGAAGAAGAAGAAAACAAGAGAAAAATAATAATGGAAATTAATAACAAACAAGGGAAGAAAGAGAGAAAATGAAACGGAAATAGCTCTAGCCAGTTTCAATTTTTTGAAATGGAGCAAGATAGTATATATATATATATATATATATATAATTTTTAATATTTTAAAATGGCAAAACTAAAGATAAAGATATTACTTATTTGCAGAAAAAAAAACAGTTACATATATGATAAAAAAATAAGGAATAACGCGATTTTAGACCCATAAGTGACATTTACAGTACCATACTCAACAAGTTGCATAAGTAATTTACATCATAGTGCTGTATTCAAGTGTTGTTTGAATCTGGACTAAAACTCATTAAGTTAGAATCATTCAATATATTTTAACTTGAGCAAACTCAATCAACTAGATTTCTGCTGCATAGCTAAGTAATCTTTGGAAACATTTAGCTGCATTAATTCTGATTCAGTTAGTTGTTCAGTCCAGTACATCTAAGTCGAACAAATTTCAAAGTTTGTTCACTCCCCTCTAGACTTTTATTTTATATTTTTGGGATGAATAAGTTGTATTAGAAACGTTCTTGTCTTGGGATGATTATGTGATGGATGACCCCCTGGAAGCTTTTCGAGGGAGTGCGCGAATGGTTTGTAGGGCAAGTCGTTGATCTCAAACACAGCCCATACAAATGGTGTCATAGTGGGCTCTCTCCGAGTATTGTGGGGTTCAAGGACGAACAAAGCGGAAACTGATGGAATGTGACTGCCACGACCGATGGGGAAGGGGAATGATCGCCAGTGCAAGAGAGACACGAACGAGGAGTGACTCTTGACAGATTTCGATGTAGAGATAAATATGAATGAGCCAATTCCACCCTCAAAGAAAAGAAAATTATGAGACTGTGTTGGTATGACACAATACATTTGAGGAGAGTTTAAAAAATATTTGATAAATACTACTCATATATACGAGATGTATCATTTTTCCTTGTGCTCATCACATAATTACGGAATGGGTGATCCCATAGGAAACTTTCCTATAGAGTGCGTGAGTAAGGAGAAAGCTTGTTGGAACAACTCATGTTGATTTGTGGGGATAATCATCCTTGTGAAGCTTTCCCAAGAAATGCGTGAGTGATGACAAATCACACTGAAACGACTTGTGTTGGTTTATAGAAACAGTCGTCGATCTTGAAGGCGGGCTATTATAGTAAAATTAATTAAAATTTAGTATTATAATACATATAGTATATAATTAACTTTTAACAATAAATAATATTTAACCAGTTGAAGTACTACTTATCGGTGTTAGATTGAAATATAATTATCGTGTAAATATTGTTTCAACTTTTATTGAATGAGCAAGAATTTTTCATGGTTAAAAATAGTAGGGGAAATTCCACCACATACCCACCTTTTGTCACCACTGTTTACATTCTATTCATTTATTTACTCTTCAGTTCACTTTTTTTTTTTTTTTACTTTTTTATGTTCCCCGCTTATTTTTCTGTTATTTTTACGTCTTTTTCGATTTTTTTGTTCATGTATTATTTTATATGTTATTTCTTTTTTTCGATGTTGTTTCTATTTGTTTCTCGGTTGTTTCTATGTTGTTTCATTGTTGTTTTGATATTTCAATACAACGTTTCCTTATTTTTTACGCTCTTTTTTGTTCATGTGTTGTTTTATATATTATTTTGTGTAGGTCCCAAGGGGTGTATGCGTAAGGTTTAGAAGGGGGGGTTGAATAAACCTTACCAACTTTTTTGATTTTAGTCCTATTAAAATAATTCAGAGTTAAACTCACAACTATTTCCTTGATGAACAACTAAGTTAGTTAACCAGCAGAGTTAGCCACTCAAATGCACTTTCGAGTTTGTTGATAGAATAACTCATTGTTTAGTCTTATACTTAACTTGGCATTTGTGATGAGATTTTATTGGAAGACTTAACACCCTTGAATTTGGTTTAGGTTTGTTTTAACACTTGGTTTTAGCACTTTGTTAATTATCAGTTGGACAACAATTTGTCAGCAGATATAAAATGATATGCAGAAATAAAATGCTGAAATATAAATGACACAATAAGTTTTATAGAGGTTCAAAGATGGGGTAATTCTTCTACTCCTCTCTTCTCCAACTCCTGGAGGAATCCACTAAGTATTGATCAGAGTACAGAGATGTTATCACCCGGATACAAGTCTTGATCACACAACGGTGACTTGATCCTTTGGGACTCGATCCGGAGATGCCTTGGTCACACTGGTGGCTTTTAAACGACTCTTTCTTCTTCACAGGCATTGCCTTGCTACTACAACCCACTTTCTCAAGTTTCTTGGATTTGATCACGAAGCCCTCCAATAACTTGAGACTGGTTCGATCTTGAACCTTTCTACAATCCTCCTTGGAATGTAGACCCCTTTTGATTCTTCAAAAGTTTCCTCTTCAACAGTTTGAAGTTGTCTTTCCTTCACAGCTTGGTGTTGGATTGATTTCCTTCGAAATTTAGGCTTGAGGATTTAGCTTGAATAACTTGAGAATATTTTGCAGGTTACAACTCGAATAATAGCTTGAATGTTCGTGGTTCAGGTTGTCAAGGTAATCTTTTCTCAAAGTGATTCCTCAGCCTTTTATAGTGAACTTTCAAAAATCTGCCCGTTGAAGAGATAGGCTGATTTTCAAAAGTCACTTGTGTTCGTTGGCTTGTCTTGTTGCGATCCTTGATATTGATATTTCCTCGTATTAAATGAACATTGACTTTTCGAGTCGACACAAGGTGCGATCTTCCCATTGGTTTATTCCTTTTGCACGCAAGGGATCGAGCACTTTAAGGCATGGCAAAGACATGGAAGTATTACTTGTTTAGGTAATATTCTTGACTTACGGCAACGGATTCTTTTCGATTGTCTTGACTTGATGCCTTTTCCCAGGTGACTTGAGTCCGCTCCAATGATTGAGAGACTCATCCGTCACTTCAACTTGAGACTTGGTTATCTTGAGTTGACTTGACTGACACTTCTCACAGCTGTATCCCAGCTGACACTCCTTCAGTCGAGTTCTTGACTTCTCCTCCTAGCCATACTCAGCTGCTTTACAACGGAGTCTTCATTTTAGTCTTCAGTTGACTTCTTGCATATCCAGGCATAGCTGACTTGACTCAGCTCATACATCCCTATCTATTATAATGCAAATTACAAGGAAAATGGGGTGCCAACTTTCTAGTTTAAGTTTTGCATGACATTCATCAAAATCTAATAAATAAATTTCCCAACATTTTGAGTTTTTTTCTATAGCAATTTTAGTGTTGTCATGATGTTTCTTTGTTTTTCATGTATTTTTCAATGTTTTAATGCAATTTTTACCTATTTTTAAACTTTTTTTATTGATGTGGTGTTCTCTATATTGTTTGTTGTTTCGTACTATTTTTAATGTTGTTATGATTTTTCTTTGTTGTTTCCATGCTGCATTCAATGTTAGAATTTTTTTTATTTATCTACTTTTAAGTTCATTTTATTTCTATGTTGTTTTTTTAATATTATTTCAAGATTGTTTGTATATAGTTTTTAATGTTGTTCTGTTGTTTCTTGGTTGTTTATATGTGTTTTCGACGTTTTCAATGCATTGGATCAAAAATTAAATTTGTGTTTTTTTCAATACATGTGTTGTTTCTATATTATTTTCAATATGTTTTGTTTCATGTGTATATTTCTTGATTGTTTATAATATTTCAAGTATAAAATCAATTATTTAATGATGGCATAATTTATTTTTTCACTGAAATTTTACTAGATGAAACATGTTCGGAAGAACTTTGAAAAAACAACGTAAAAAATACGAAAAATTTGGCGGGAGCGTAAATCAAAAGCGTAAAAGTGTCATTTTTCTAGAATGTTGGATATTTTTGTCCTTATCCCAAAATATTACTTGTTGAAAGTGGCGGCCCCGAGAAGGCCTAAAGGCAGCCCTCCAAAGTTTTAAGGGTCCAATGACAATAGGCTACCATATATATTGTATCAATATATTGTATTAATTTATTTTCCCCCTTTTTTTACACTTACTAATTACAAACGGAAATAAATCTATAAAATTATTACTCCTTAGCATATCGTATTTTATATCATGTCTTCTTTGTCGTTCTGCATCCATCAGACAAAAACTGTATTTCAATATGAAGTTTATGGCTTATTCAATAGGAAAAATCTACAATAACAAGTGAGAAAATTTTACAAGATAACATACATGACTTAACACTTAAATCATTGTTGAATACACGTTGGGAGCGACATGTCGAAAATGTGAAAGCCACTATGTACTGAATTCCCCAAATAAAAGAAGCCTTATTAGAATTACTTGATACTAGTGATGATGCCAACAAAAAGTGAAACTGGGTGTTTAGCAAGTGAGAGTTTTAAATTTTTGTTAGACATGATTATTTGACATGACATTTTATTTGGCTTTAACATGGCAGCACTAGATACTAATTCAAATGGTTTATTTACAACACTGAAAGCGTTACATGTTACTTTACGAGCAAAAGAAAATACGTCACTTGAAATCCTAGATTTTGTAAATGCTTTGAGTTGCTATCCTAATGTCTTGGTCGCCTATATAATATTGTTAACTACGCCTGTGACTGTGGCATTTGTAGAAAGAATGATCTCTAAGTTAAAATTGTTAAAAACTTACTTATGATTAACAATCACAAGAAAACTTATATGAATTAGCAATCTTATGTAATTGAAAAAGATATATGTTGCAAGGATCAAATTGATTATGACATATTATTGATGAATTTACTTCTTCAAATGCTAGAAAAAAGCCACCTTAAATGATTTTTTAATACTTATTTTATTTACATTGTATAGTTTTATTCTTTGTGTTGTTGCAATTTGAAGGGGCCTTGTTTTTTATCTTTCACACCGGGCCTCTAAAATATCAGGAGCGACGCTGCTTGTTGAAGAAAATTGTACAATAGATGATGTAATGTATACTTGACAGTGGCGGATCCAGGATTTTGAAAATGAGGGTGCGATAGATATTAAAAAAATGTGCATATAAATATTGTTTAATATTTAAAGTCCTACAACAAAATACTGTTTAAACAATTGTAAAATTTGATCATGTAACGATACATGAAAAATTAATACACATATATAAAAGAAATAATTAGAGCAATTGAGAAAACAAGAGACAACAAAAAATAGTTTTGGTAACATTATTGATATTATTATATAATTTTTATAATATTTTTAGTTTTGTAGGTTTTGACTTTTGCCATGATTTATTTATTCAAGTTGTTAAGTCAATCTTTTAATTTTTGACATTTTATTGTGGGGATTTGTATTGTTTTATTTGGATTTTCAATTTTTTTTTTGTAAAAATGGGGATACAAATTTATCATTATTAGTTTTTTACTAAAAGATATTCTTGGATTTTTTTTAATTTGGGGGGTACAGTTGATTTGTATATAGATGTTGGTTAAAATATCTGGTGGAAGGTTTCTGTTTGAAGAAAAATGGCTGGAATAGAGTGTTTAGGATTAGTCGAGGCCTGGTTTGAGTTCAATCTCCGCAAGACGAAAACACCCCGTATACCGAGTGCTTACGGTTCCCGCGCTCGCCTCTAAGATACAACGATGTTTAACGATCCGGTTAGCAAAGACAAAGAAAAACCGGAACAACAAAGAAACAAGCGACAAGTTGTTCTTGACTTTCAAGCTTTTGAAGGTAGGATGTCAATATGCTCGTATGATGCAAATGACAGGTTATTATCTGAGTTTTCGTGTGTTTTTTCATCAGTATGGACGTTAATAATATAGGCAAGCAAAGGTGCCCGTATGGAAAATCGCGTTTGTAGGCTCGAAAAGGCACATTTTCACTGAACAGACGCACCTGTTCAGGAGCGCACGACCCAGAGCACGGGCCGTGCGCCTGCCCGCGCGCTGGGGGCACAAAGTCTCGACATGGAGCACGACCCGACCGCACGGGCCGTGCTCCAGCCCGTGCGCTACTTAGAACATTTGCGGCAGGGAGCACGACCCGACCACACGGGCCGTGCTCCCGCCTAATTAGTTACGAAAATTAATTAAATCTATTTAATTAATTAAAAATTTAATTTTAATGGTTTTTGGTCCAAAAAGAATAAGGGCCTTGAAGCCCACGACCCGGACCCGGGCCGAGCCGGCCGGCGGCGGCGCGTGTGTGCTTTGAACCAAACCCACAAGCATGTAGGTCCTCACCCCTTTAAAAACTTGGGTGCCCCCAAGGGCCCAAACCCATATGTCCAACTTGGGATAAATAAAGTGTGCAACTTTGCCTCCTTTTTCCTATGTGGGATGGAGCATCTCTCCTCCCCCACATTTTCCATTTTCCATACCAATTATTTGTATTAAGTGGCTAACTTCTAGCATTAATTTCTCATTCACCCGGAATCGGTTTTGAAAAATTCCAAATGCTATTCTCATCTACTTTCTTAGTAGAATTTTTACAAATAATTTAATTCCATTTATCACGAATGGAAACCACTTAATTATTTGGTCAAAATTGGGTCAACACCAATTTCTCAAAGACCAAATTCCAACAATAGATCCTCCAATGATACTTGATATAAATATGTTGGAGCTAATATATGTGAAATAACTATATTTAAAATTATTGGTATTACAATCAACATGTTTGTGTTGAGTAAATGGATCTGATCAATATTCTTAAAATGAAACATTATTTTATGGTAGGTCGAAACCAACTACTGAAAATAACAGGTACGCCTTTAAATGCATTAATTGTACTCTCGTGAATTAATACGAGAAAGGCTAAAAATATGTAAGGCAACCAAGAAGAAGTACTATGAGGAAAAAAGCTTTTGGTAGAGAAGGCCTAAATGGTGAAATCAGATTGGAATGCCAACTAAACAAAAATAGTACAATCAAAATATTTGTTTCGCGCAATCATGTTTTGTTTTATGCGCATATATATATCAATGAGACCACATATTATAGTGAGACAATGTGGACTCATCTCAACCCTCCTTTAGTTATATCAATGGCTAAGATAAATAGAGGTTATAATTACATTAAATATTTAATTAAATCAAAATAAGGGTGTAATAGTCAAATTACCCAAGTGGGGGACCATCTAAATATGGAATCGAGTTATTAGGAGAGAAGAAAATCACGTGGGGGAGAGAAAACCGCGAGAAAATCGCTACTTGGAGAGAGAAAATCACGCATGTGCTCTCCGCCGCAAAATGACGATATGATGTACACTTATCATATATTTGTTGTATATTTAACACTATTTTCTTGTATGTTTAGCATAATTTTTGAATATTAAAATGGTCAAACAAAAATATGTGGGGGCCGAAAGTGAATCAAGGAATCAATTATATATATAGAGAGAATCACGCTCATTAACATGTGGGGACCGATAGTGGATTAAATAAATTAATTATAGAGAGAGAAAATCACGCTCATTATTGTCTTTGTATATTTAACATATATTTGATGTACATTTAACACTATTTTTTTGTATGTTTAACATGATTTTACTGCATATTAAAATGGTCAAATAAAAATATCTGGGGACCGTGGATTAAGTAAATCAATTATAGAGATAGAGAGAGAGAGAAAATCACGCTCATTAGTGTTGTACATTTAGCATATATTTGATGTATACTTAATACTATTTTGATGTATGTTTAACATAATTTTACTGCATATTACAATTGTCAAACAAAAATATAAGTATATAACAAACACATATAAATATACAACAAACCACATATAAATATACAACAAAAAAACATAAGTATACAGCAACATAAATATATACATCAAAAATTAACTATTTATACAACAAAACACATCTAAGTATACATCGAAAACTATCTAAGTGTACAATAATCCTAACTGCCTCCTCGTATGCCCTCGTTTTTTCCACGTCATCATCATCTTCTTCACCAATCCTCCAATCCTGTCTTTTATTTTAAAACATCAAAAAATATATCTCGAACTCCAAGCACTCTAATCACCTTCTTCAACAAAATACTTATGACAACACTGGTCGATTATTGAATTGTCAGTCAAAACAATTCTCTCATCTCTGCATACTTTTCCTCACTCAACCCGTTCAACACCTCTTTCAGCCGCTTAGCGCCGCCGCGCGGCACCGCAAAAAGCAAAGCAATCTCATACCATCTTAAAACATCCATCAACGGCATATCCTGAATTGGACGGTCCACAATCACCACCGGCACGCAGCCCAACACCATCACCTCCACCATCCACGTCACCTCGCCGTGATTAAGAAACAAACAGAACTTACTTTCTGTAACACTCCGCATATAATTCAACGGCTCAGATTTCTCCTCAACCAAGAAATCAAACCAAGGAGAGAAACTTCAATCGATGCCATGGGCGTGTACATTTGATAGAATCTGTGATCTCCAAAAAGTATAATTTGAGCAATTTAGATGAAGAGAAAATGGAGCAAATGTAGGTAAAGGAACATAACTGATGGAAGAAATACTCATGGCGGAAGAAAAAAGACGAGAACAAAAACTGCAGTAACCAAAAGGTAGAGGGATTTGTACACAATTACAATGCTGCCCTTTTCAGATTTAAAATAAATCAAAATTGTTTATTAAATTGGGTAAATCTCAACCATCTAAAATTACAGATTTGTGGACAGGATTAGTCCACACTGTCTCACTCTAATTATGTGATCTCATTTGATCCTATTCCTATATATATATATAATATGGATCAAATAGGTCTTCCTACTTGGGGTGAGTCCATGGGGACACATCCTAACCATAGATCAACAAATTTGGGTGGTCCAGATTTTTAGGGCTTTTTTATGTTTATTTTTTTGTTTCAGCAATTAAAAATGGTAGGGTGGTAATTTGGCACTTTAGAATCAGTTACTAAGATTTCATTCCCTCTTTCACGCAATTTCACCCACTCTTCACGCACACTCTCTCTCCAGCGTTTCAGTTTCAAAAAAATTTCTCTGTTGCTTATGTAGTATAGGGTTGTTGCTTATGACTTGCTTATTTAGTTAATGTATCTGTGATGCATGTGTAGTGTATATTCATTGGTTATGTAGTATAGGCTTATCGCTTATGTAGTATGGATTTGTTGCTTATGACTTGCTTATGTAGTTAATGTATTCGTGGTGCATACGTGGTGTATATTCGTTGCTTATATAATATAGACTTGTTACTTATGTAGTATGAGTTTGTTGCTTATAAATGTATCTGTGGTGCATACGTAGTGTATATTCGTTGCTTATGTAGTATAGGATTGTTGCTTATGTAGTATGGGTTTGTTGCAATGACTTGCTTATGTAGTTAATGTATTCGTGGTGCATACATAGTGTATATTTGTTGCTTATGTAGTATAGGATCGTTGCTTATGTAGTATGGATTTGTTGCTTATGACTTGCTTATGTAGTTAATGGTATATAAAAGCACCATGACACATCTACACAAGCAACAAATTACATCTTCATAAGTAAACTTCGAACTGAAGTCGAACTCTAGCAACTATGGCAAATTGTCTGCAACTTTTTTCACACAATAGTGCATTGAAGAAAAAGGATGAATGATTTCTCACAGTGGTGAGTAGAAGAAGAAGGAGGATGGTTGTTCACATTGAATTGCTACGAGATTTGGAAGGATTGTCTGTGTTCTATACAAGCGAGGGTGACTAGTTTTTGTTCTCTCATGAACATCGTTCGAAGAAGAAGGAAGATGAGATTTGTTCACGTTGAATTTGATGTGAGATTTGGATAGATTGTGTGATCATAATGTGAACAGAATCCCATGAATATTGGGTAATTTTGTAGGATGACTAATTTACTCCTTTCTCTAATTACCAACATTTAATCTGAATTTTAGCTCGAAAATCACAACCATTGAAAAATCTAGCTATGTGGCTAGGATTGGTCCCTATGGACTTACCCTATGAGGTGGTCTCATATAACCCTCTCCCTATATATATATATATATATATATATATATATATACAAAAGTGGTCACTAGTAACCATATGTTATAACTTATACCCCCAACATGTTTATAAGAGAAATTTAGAATTGTTAAAAAGTAATGGAATAAATCTCATTGTAATTTTCTTTTTTCTATTTTTCTTATTTTACATAGCCAAAAATGGATGCAAAGTAGTTCGTCGGGCCTATTGACTCCGAGATCTCGCTTTAGCATTCCCACTCCACTAGCTCACAGAGTGACAATAATTTGTGCCTGAAATGGCCGAAATCCCCTTGATGAAGCGGGCCCTATTGGAAATTGGTTTAAAACAAATGGGTTCTGAGTTCTGACCCGATTTTAACCAATTATTTAAGTGGATTATTTATTATGGAAAATTAATGGTATAATCGTAATCAACACTGCGGGTAAATGAACTTAGCATCTTAAATTTCTCAAAATCAATTTCGGGTCAATGAGAAATTAATGCATAAAGTTAGCCGCTTAAATGCCATTTGAAAGCATATTAAATGTTTGACTTGTTTATATAGAGCTTCACCACTAATAAGGAGTAATCATGTAGAGTTCCTTATGGTACACATTAGTGGACCAAGTCAATTTTGACTAGCCTTTGGCTAGCTCAAATAGCACCGAGGATGGTGCGAAGCACCGTTCGAGCCCACGCACGTCGCACTTAGTCGCTTTGGGCGCTTTAGAGGCGCATTTCGCATTGTCACGAGGAGCTTTGAGGAGCCTTGAAGTTTTGAAAAATCAAACTAGGGTTTGGTCCAGTGGCTTGGTGACGTGGCAGACAGCTCGTGTTGCAGTGACTTGCAAGAATCATGCAGAAGGCGCCATGTGGTGGGAATAAGAGCGCTGACTGGACGCGTCTGTTTAGTGTGCAGGGGTACATGAAGAAAGTTGTGTACCTTCAGAAGAGATGCGATCTGGACAATCGAATTGTGCCTGCTGATCAGAAGGCACGATCTAACAGTCCAGATCGATTTGGACTAAATGATGTACCTATTCTGAAAAGGCATCCAATTTTCTATATAAATGACCCAAGATGTTCATTTTCATCCTATTCAATCGCATTTTAGCATATTGTTTGTCTCTCTTTTTGTAATTTTGAAAGTTAAAATATGTTTAAGTTATTTGTAAATTCGACTTTTGCAAGGTACTGCTAAGTCGAAATTGAAAGTCATTGTATCTTAGAGAAATTGAAATTCGTTATATCTTAGAGATGATTGCCTAGAACCGTTAGCATTTTTGTATGGGGCAATTTTGTCTTGCGAGATAGAGAATCTAATTCTCGTCTCTACTTATATTTTTGTCCCCTTTTTCTTTCCAATTCTCGAGAAAATCAAACATCGCAAAAAACAATCGCAAGATAAAATTTCTGTTTTCTTGATAAATGGAAAACATTAGTTTCACTCTGATGGTTGCTGCTCTCACGCATGGCGAAAAATTGGCCAAGTTTTCCAGTATTGATTTCAAGAGGTGGCAACAAAAGATGATATTCTACTTAACCACTTTGGGTCTGTACCAGTTCTTGAAGGAAGGCCCTCTGACTGTTGCTAAAGAAGAGATAGACAACCAAAGGCGGATTGCTGTGGATGCATGGCATGACATCAACTTTTTTGTGTCGCAATTATGTTTTGAATGGGGTGGAAGACACCCTCTATATGTCTACAGTTGATTCAAAATGTCCAAGAGATGTGAGACTCTTTGGAGAACAAGTACAAGACAGAAGATGCCCGCACAAATAAATTTATTATCGGCAAATTTATGGATTTCAAGATGGTTGATACCAAAATGGTGATCAGCCAAGTGCAAGAAATTTAAATCATACTTCATGACTTAGTAATTGAAGGGATGATGGTGAATGAGTCAATCCAAGTGGCTGCAATTATCGAAAAATTGCTGCCATTGTGGAAAGACTTTAAGAACTACCTCAAGCACAAATGCAAGGAAATGGGGCTTGATGATTTGATAGTTTGGCTTCGGATTGAGGAAGATAACCAAAAATCTGAAGTCAAAACCAGCAAAACTAGAATGGAGGCCAAGACCAATCTTGCAGAATCGAGCACTGGCAAGAAATGGAGGCATTCTAAAAATGATAAAGGTAAGGACAAGAAGTTTAAAGGTAATTGCTACAACTATGGCAAGCTGAAGCACATGGCCAAGGATTGCCGACATCCAAAGAAAGTCAATAAAAATAGGAACCAACAACAAGCTAATGTGACCAAAGATAAGTCTGTTCCGACAGACATGTCGGAGCTCGATCTCACCGCCATTGTATTTGAAGTTTATATGGTGAATAATCCAAGGGAATGGTAGATAGATACCAGAGCTACTCGTCACATTAGTGGCGACAAGGAGATATTTTTCTCCTATACTTCGATAAATGGAAAAAATTGTTGTTCATGGGAAACTCTTCGGCTTCTAACATCGCGGGGCTTGGAAATGTTGTGTTGAAGATGACTTCCGGAAAAGAGCTTACGCTTGTGGATGTGATGCATGTCCCGGATATTCGCAAGAAATTAGTTTCCAGTCCCCTGTTAAGCAAGGCTAGATTTAGACTAGTGTTTGAGTCCGTCAAGTTTATAATGACCAAGAATGGCCAATTTCTTTCTAAAGAGTACTTTGATAAATGGCTCTTCAAAATATCTGTAATGAATGTTTTCCACGAACAGGCAAAAAATAAGAATACTACTTCTGTTTACTTGTTGGATTATTCCAATTTATGGAATGATAGATTAGGATACGTAAACTTCAACACAATTAAAAGCTTAGTGAATCTGGGATTAATACCAAAGTTGGATTATTCGCAGTGATATAGGTGGAGAGTATGCTGCTCCGTTTGAAGAATTCTGCTCGAAAGTGGGTATAATTCACGAAACGATAGCTCCCTACTCACCTTAATCAAATGGTGTTGCATAAAGCAAAAATTGTACTCTAAAGGAGATGAATGCGATGTTAATAAGTTCTAGCTTACCCAAAAACTTGTGGAGGGGAAGCTATACTTTTTGCAACTTAATTCTTAATAAGGTACCACACAAAGGTAAAAATAAAACTCCATATGTGTAATGGAAAAATAAGAGAAACCGTCATTAAATACCTTAAAGTATGGGGGTGTTTAGCCAAAGTTGAACTACCCAAGCTAAAACAAGTTAGAATCCGTCCTAAAATGATTGATTGCATTTTTATTGGATATGCAAACAAAAGTAGTGTGTATCGGTTTTTAGTACACAAGTCAGCAATTCCTGATATAAATGACGGAATGATCATAAAATCAAGAAATGTTCAGTGTGCAGGGGTTTATGCAAAAGGTTGTGTACCTTTGGAAGAGATGCGATCTGGACCATCCATTGACAGCTCACGATCGAGAAAGGCAATATATAGCGATCCCGGATCAATCGACCAAAAGGATGCACTGATACGAAGGGGCATCGAATTTATATAAAAGACCCCCATGATGTTCATTTTTATCCCATTCAATGCATTTTAGCATATTGTCTATGTCTCTCTTTTTAGTAATTTCGAAAGTTCAAATACATTTAAGTTCATCAGAATTAGACTTTTGCAAGGTCTTTGCTAATTCGAAATTAAAAGTCATTGTATCTTAGAAATGATTGCCTAGAACTGTTAGCACTTTCATCGAGGCAGTTTCGTCTTGCGGATAGAGAATCTAATTCTCGCCTCGACTTATATATCACTACAACATAAGCGACATAAGGTAACACCAAAAAAATATTACATAATATCCATAAAATGTTACTATAGACAATATGTAGCACTTTAATGGTGATACAATTGCCCGTACTACCTATAGTCTATGGTATCACTTTCAATAGATTTAGTGATACTTTTCTAAGTGTTACATTAAGTACTCATCTATTATAATACTTTAAAGAAATAATTATAACATGTTACATATGAGTATAATGTAGCACTTTTTTGTCAAAATATAACACCTTTTTTTTAGCAAAATGTAACACTTTTTTGTAGCACTTTTCCTGGCATTTAACAAGTGATTTTTTGCTCCCAAGAAGCATCATACCCAAGACCTATGCTATTTAGAAGTGACAGTTTGCCACTAGGCTAAGTTGATTCTTATTGCATTTTTGCTTTGATTATATATATATACATATATATATGCTTATATATATTAAAAATTATATTATATACTATATATATTAAAATTATAATATACACTATAAATATAAATTTATATCATATATTATATATATTAGAATTATATTTTATATTAGAAATTATATTATATATATATTAAAGAACATAATAAAAATAATAAATAAAAAAATATCAAATAAATTTATCAACGAATTAATTTTCCATTGGTAAAAATAAAACGAAGTATAGAAATAAAAAATTAGTTTACCGATGGAAGAAATCCATAAGTAATTACCGATGTCATGAATTCTTGTTGGTAATTTATTTTAAAAAGGGTTCCGATTTAAATTAGTTTTCACAAGAAATTAACAATACTAAAGAATAATAAATTTACCTAGGGATTTTTTTCGTGGATATTACGACATAATTAATAATATCGTTAATGATTTTTTATTAAAAAAAAGCTAAAAAAATAAAAAACCTTCGGTAATGCCTAAGAATGGTTTCCATCGATAAAATTTGTGGCTATTTTATAAGTTTCTTATAATGTAATATAATATTTAGCAATTGCTTATGTATCACTTATATATATATATATACTCCATATAATAGAATTAATAGCAATAAGTTAAAAATTAATAAATAAATAATCAATTTATTTATTTATAAAATCTTAAATTATGTTAATGCTACAAGTAAACTAACTAAAATCTCGTATACAGTAAAAAGGCAAAATAAAGGTTAAAAATATATGAAAATTGACATTTATTAATATTTATAGATTAATATTACTAAAACATTAAAAATAAAAAAAAGTAAGAAAAAATATTGCTTTTGTCTTTACGTAATTTTGAGATATCAATTAACTAAATAAATCGTTCGCATTATTTAATTAAAGAGGCGTAATTTTGTGTTACCAAAATAATAACCAAAAAAGTGTTAAAATTAATTAAATATAGTGTTACATGGAGTGTTATTTAATTAATTAAAGTGGTACTTATTTGTGTTACCAAAATAATAACAAAAAAAAGTAACATTTAAAAAGTGCTACTTATTTAAAATTAAATAAATAAGTGTTACATATTTATAAAGTGCTACAAAAGTGTTAAATAAATATTATAATATAAAAGTGTTACAAAAATGTGATACATAATTTGATTTATGTAAAAAGTGCTACAATTTTGTGTTACCTAATGTTATTTATGTTGTAGTATATAATTCTGTCCCGTTATTCTGTCCAATTTTCGAGAAAACCAAACATCGCAAAAAACAGACTTCCCTCTTGACCCATCTCCATACTCTCATTTACAAAATAGTTTTGAAGATAGTCACGATAACATGACATATATCACATAACCTGAATTTGTGTGTGTGCACGCACACTGCGCACGTGACGTTTGTGTATGTGTGTTTGTGTGTATGCCGTGAATAAGGTTGCAAATGATCAAATCCGATCCAAGCCAAGCCGAGCAGAGCCGAGTTTTAGGTTGTTTGGTAAATGTTTGTTTAGTTTTGTACATGTAACTCGACTTGAACATGGCTCATATTCTAAAGAGCTTGGTCGAGTTCGGCTTAGTAAAATTATTTAATATTCGAATTTGTTCATGAACATGTTCGTATTTGAGTTTGTGTTCATAACATATTCGTGAATAATCAATAATTTTGTTTGCAAACATTAAACAAACAAATAAAATTAATTTTGATCGTGAACGAATTGAATAAATATTCAATTTTTAAATTAAGTAGTGTCTATTAACTAAATCATAATCGAGCTATCGATCGAGCACTTAACGAGCATATTCATGAATATTTATAAAAGAACGTTGAACTTGTAACATCCCGAAATTTCATTTACTTTAATTGGGTTATAATTAGTATTGGACTTGGAAGTTTAATTTAGAGAAATTATTAGACTTTCCCTACTTTCCAGGAAAAATGACACTGTTTATGCTTAGTTCATTATGTACGCTCCCTAACCTTTTAACTTTTTTATGCCCTTGTATATTTATTTTGGATATTTTTACGCTTTTTTCGATTGTTTTTGTTCCATTATAGCTTTATATGTTATTTATGTTATTTCGATATTGTTTATATTTGCTACTTTCTTGTTTCTATGTTGTTTCGATGTTTCAATATAATTTTTTATACCTATTCTTACGCTCTTTCTTGTTCATGTGTTGTTTTATATATTGTTTCGTTATTTAAGGTTGTTCTACAATATTTTTAATGTTGTTCTAATATTTTGTTGTTTATCCTATGTAGTTTTCAATGTATGAGTATTGTTTTACCTATTTTTAAGCTAATATTATTCACGTGGTATTTTCTATGTTGTTTACGTTGTTTTTGGGTTATTTTGAATGTTGTTTTGGTGATTTTTTGTTGTTTATGTTGAAATCAAAGAATTCATATATATTGAAAGAGAAAACAAAGACTTATACTATGTAATGTAAAACCAAAAGTGAATTACAAAATAGGGAAAGAGACTTATATAGGGCAAACTAGAGCCCTAACCCAAAAAAGGACTAAAACTAAATAAGGAATCTATATAATAATATAATAATATATTTTAGCACTCCCTCTCAAACTCACGATGTGACCACAAGAAGCATTGATAGTTTGTCAAACAAGAAATGAAAATGTGAAGCGAAATGCGCTTTGGTAAAAATATCGGCAATCTGTACTGAAGAAGAAACAAAAGGCAACATGATGATATCTGATAATAATATCGAATGATATGACAATTGTAGGCCCCAAGGGGTGATAGAATAAAGTCTAGAAGAGGGGGGGTTGAATAGATTTTGCAGATTTTCGATTTTTATACTTTTAAATCAGAGTTTAGTCACAAGTCAGCTTAGTCGTTGAGAGACAACTTAGTTTGATCTTCACAGTAGAGTTACCCACTCAACAGACTCGGCTCAACTGTTGTAAAGATAACTCAGTTGATTCAATTAACCTTTTTATAAAAACATCAGACTTGGTTTTTCAGCGGAATACTTTCACCCTCTGATTAAAATTTGTTTTCAACACTTGTTTTAAGGTTAAGTTATTATCAGTAGACTTAGCAAATTATCTAACAGCAGATATAAAATATGCAAGAATTAAAGTGCTGAAAGATAAATGACATATAGCAATTTTATAGTGGTTCGAGGATGGGGTAATTCATCTAATCCACTTTTCTCCAACCCCTGGAGGTAATCCACTAAGTAACGGTGATTTTGTTACAAAATAGTGATGATCGAGACAACCTTGATCACACAATTTGGATTCTCCGGGACTCAACTTCTTTACAAGATTTGTCCCTATTACTTCAACTCCTTCGGACTTTTGGAGTTGATCACGTAGCCCTCCAACAAGTCCAAAGCTTCTGGTTCGATCTAGAACCTCACTACACTTCTTTCAACCTTGGATGTGTAAACCCTTTGTTTTTAAACAAAGATTTCCTCTGCAATAATTTGAAGTTGTCTTTCCTTCACTAAGTGTGTTGGATTGATTTCCTTCGAGTTTTATGCTTGAGGTTAGTATTGAATGCTTGAGAGTATTTTGCTCTTATTTTGCAGGTTTGTGTCTATTGCTTTACTTGCATTCTTAACCTTCTCTCAAATGATTCCTCGGTCTTTTATAGTGCCTGTTTGATAAATATATACCGTGAAGAGATAAATGTAGTTTTCGAACTACACTTTGAGGTCGTTGGTTTGTCTTGTCTTGCAGCATTGATGTAGATTGATCCTCACTGCATCCTTTCCTGAATCTCTGCAGGTTTCCAGGAACATCCCATTGGTTCCTTGCTTTTTGCACTCTTTCAGCAAAACAACTTTATCGTACTCAGTCTGACATGTTTCTACTTTCAGCAAACATTTGACTTTGCTTAACAACGGATCTCTTCAGCTTTCTTGAGTCCTTTGTCTTTGCTTAACCCCAGCGATCATCTCCTCTTATCTGGGAGTGACTCAGCTGTCAGTCTGCTAACTTAGACAATTTTTTTGATACTTGACTGATACTTCACTACACTACTCAGCTGACACACAGTAGAGTCTTCACTTCGATCTTCAGTCAACTTCTGCAATCTTCAACTTGGCTGCTTCGACTCAGCTAATAGAACCCTATCTATTACACAATTGATTTTACAACAGAATTGGGGTGCCAACTTCGTAATCTATGTTTTACATGGTACCATCAAAATCTATTACATAAATTTCCCAACAATAATCAATATCAATATGTTTAGTCATCTCATGAAAAACTGTGTTGTGAATCTGAATATCACTCTTATTATCACAATGCAGCAGAGTGGGATGATCATGAAAAACACCCATATCTACTAGCAACCAGCGCAACCAAACTATCTCACAAGCAGTAGATTCCATGAATGGAAGATCTAGAAACCATATCTTGCTTCTTACTCTTTCAAGAAATAAAAGAGTCACCTAAGAAGACCAAAACACCAGTGATAGATTTTGCGACCCCCAAGATCCCGGCCAAAGATCATCGAGTATGCACGTAGCTTCAAGAAAGAACTAGACAGAAGTAAAAGACTCTAAAATTGAGTTCCCCTAAGATATCGAAGAATAAGCAGAATAGCAGCCCAATGAACTGTAGTAAGAGAAGTAACAAATTGACCAACCACATGTACAACGTGCGCAATATATGGACGAGTAACTATGAGATAAACTAAACTACGAACAACATTATGATACAGACTACGATCCGACAAAGGAAAACCATTAGAGGGAGAATATCGGGCATTAGTCTCAAGTGGAGTGTCAATAATCTTGTTATCAGTAATATGTGCACACTCAAATATATCAGCAATGTACTTTGATTGAGACCAAAGTTAACTTGTGGAAAAGAAACAACCTCAATACCAAGAAAGTAACAGAGCGGACCCAAATCTTTTATTGCAAATGAATGAGCTAATGTAGACTTCAAAGTTTCTATTCCATCAAGATCATCACCAATAATAATCATATCATCAACATATAATGAAATCAAAATACGACCTGTTGCAGCACGCTTGACAAATAAAGCCAACCAACGGGACCCAAAAGACAAAACTAGCGATAACGAACCAAAATGGAACGAATCAAGCAAAAACGAACCAAATCGGAACTAACCAAAAAGCGAATGATTTTTTTTTCATTAAATATTTGGCTCTTGATACCATGTTGAAATCAAATAATTCATATATTATGAAAGAGAAAATGAAAACTTGTATTATATAATGCAAAACCAAAAGAGAATTACAAAATAGAGTGAATTGTGTTATTTTATTCATGTTTTCAATGCATTGGATCAATAAGTGAATTGTGTTGTTTTATTTCTATTTTCAATGCAATGGATCAATAAGTGAATTGTGTTGTTTTATTCATGTTTTGTTTTTGTTGGGAAAATGGTAAATTTAGTCCGCTAGCTTTACCCATTAGATTTTTAGTCCACTAACTTGTCAAAATATAGTCTTCATGCATTATCTTTCAATTTTTAGCATATTACGTCCGATTTTAATCGAAAACTCGAAATTAACTTAGGAAATTGCTGATTTGGCTTCTAATTATGCCGAGAAATTGCTTGAGGTGTACTAAAAATTATGGGTTTGTTGCCATTAGGGATGTCATCGGGGCGGATTTGGCCAAAACTGGAACCCGCCATATCCCTCCGGAAGACCCGTCCCATTGTTAACCGGACCCGTCGGTCGACCCGTTGACCCGCCTCCCGTAAATGCTACTTTTTTATTCGTTCATTCAAACATTTAATCGGACTCGTTCCTCATTATCGATGGTGTTTGGCTGTTTGCTCCAATCAACCTAAAATGGCACAAACAGTGAGATCAAATATTTGGAGGTAATTACAACCCATGTGCAAACAAATTCATCTCAGTAAAAAAAACTTCAAATCGACAAAATATCCACACACTAAAAGAAAATAGAAAAGGAAAAAGACAAAAAGAGACATTTGAAGTAAAGCTACAGCAAAACCAAGAATAATACTATAATAGTAAAAATGGTGGGAGTTGTGAATCTCAAGAGATTACGCAGAGCCCAGTTCTTCTAGTTAGAGAATGGGGATAGTTGTAGAGTAATTCCTGTTCTCAATGCAGAAGTGTGAAAATAATGTATTATTATAAAAAAAACAATAATTATATTAAAGTGGGGTGGGTCCAGTTGGGCCCGAGACCCGCTCTGGACCCACACGGGTTTTGAAAAACTACATCCATTACCTTACATGACCCGTTTCAACGGATTTCGACTCGTCCCATTGCCATACCTAGTTGCCATGTGAAATATAATTTGGGAATTTTCTAATATTTAATGGAAAAATTGCACTGGTGTTTTCCTACATGGACAAAATAGAAGAAATTGAAGCCTTAAAGCAATTTTTTTAAAAATAGAATCAAAGAATAAAAAGTATAATTAATCCCAAATTTATTATTTTCCTATAAAAGAAAAAACCCATTAAAGTAAAAATTCACAAAAAATATTAGAAGAAAAATAAACTTGACAAATGTATTCGTTTTGAGAAACTCTAAAAAATAGTATTAATTAATATAATTTTATACTTGTTCATATAAAAATTTATATAATTTTTATAAGAACTATTATAATCGATTATTATTTAAAATTTAATTCGAATATTTACAAATTTGTCAATGATAGTTTAAAGAACGCCGGTCAAGACCACTACCCAAAACAAACGGCGAATTCAACACACCGACCACAAATGCTACCCAAAACAACCGCCACCCTTTTCATCTCCCTTTCATTATAAGCCGAGGCCTAAAAGCGCCACAACACCGCCGCACGGGCCATTCACAGCGTTTAACACGCCACAACTCCGTCATACCCTCACCATTCACAGCCGTTGCAAAACACCCAACTTGTTTTCTAGATCCACACATCTAAGACATGTATTTCAGATCTGTGTCCTTGCCCTTCTCCTTCTCCCTTTATTTATAATTTTCTCGTCCCCATCTTCCAGATCTAATCCTACCCAAACCGTCTTGGATTCACACTTGCCTCTACACTACTGGTCCCAAGAAGAAGAGGAGGAATAGAGGATGGTGGAAGCAGATGAAGGCGGCGGCGGGTTGAAACAATTCTGGAATAAAACACATTTAGGGTTATGAATAATAGTAACTAAATGAATAACAAAAAAATAATTATTTATCATAATAACTAATTTATAAATAATTTTTAATGTCTGGGAATAAAAGAAAAATGGGATGTGTCATTGATATGCTCATTAGAAAAATTCCCTCCAAACTGTTCCTATGTGGCATTTTCATTTTATTTTTTATTTTGTTTTTAACAAATTGGAAAATTATTATTTTTTATCATAGTAATTTTTTATTTTTATTTTAAACAATTTTTCCATTAAATATTAAAAACTCCCAAATTAGATACCACATGTCCACAAACCCCCAATTTTTAGTACACCTCACCAATTTCTGGCATATATAATTAGTAGCCAAGTCAGAAATTTCCGGTCAATTTTGAGTCTTCGGGTTGAAATCGGATGTAATGTGATAAAAATTGAAAGATAATGTATGAAGACTATTGTAGGTCCCAAGGGGTGTGAGTGTAAGGTTTAGAAGGGGGGGTTGAATAAACCTTACCAACTTTTCGATTTAGTCCTTTTAAAATGTTCGAGTTAATACTTCACAAATGAGTTGAGTTCTTGATGGACAACTAAGTTAGTTAATCAAATAGAGTTAGTCACTCACAGGACTGACCGTTTGTTGATAGAATAACTCAATTGTTTTTGACTAAAGACTTAACTCGACCGTGATATATTTTCAATTGGAAGACTTAACACCCTTGAATTTGGTTAGGTTTGTTTTAATACTTGGTTTTAGCACTTTGTTGATTATCAATTGGATAGCAAATTTATCAACAGATATTAAAGTAATATCACGAGAAATTAAAGTCTTGAAATGTAAATGACACTTGATAAGTTTTTATAGAGGTTCGAAGATGGGGTAATTCTTCTACTCCTCTCTTCTCCAACTCCCGGAGGAATCCACTAAGTATTGATCAATATACAAAGTGGTTATGATCCAGTCGATTCAAGTCTTGATCACACGGTGACTTGATCCTTTGGGACTCGATCGAGATGCCTTGGTCACACCTGGTGGCTTCTCGTGCGACTCGGCTTCTTCACAGGCGTGCGCCTTGCTACTCTGACCCACTTGCTCAAGCTTCTTGGATTTGACCTTGAACCTTCCTACAATCCTCCGTGGAATGTAGACCCCTTGATTCTTTAAATGTTTCCTCTTCAACCGATTTAAGTCGTCTTTCCTTCACGGGTGAGTGTTGGATTGATTTCCTTCGTAGTGTAGGCTTGAGGATTGAACTTGAATGACTTGAGAGTAATTTTTGGTTCTGATTCGAATGTTAGCTTGAATATTCGTGGTTGAGTTTTTTCTCTCGAGTGATTCCTCGGCCTTTTATAGTGATCTTTCAAAAATGCCCGTTGAAGAGAGAAGCTTACTTTTAAAGACACTTGTGGTCGTTGGCTTGTCTTGTTGCGATCCTTGGAATTGACATTTCCTCGTATGAATGATTCTTGACTTTTCGAGTTCGACACGAGTGCGGTGCTTCTCATTGGTTTATTCCTTTTGCGCTTCTCGGGGTCGAGCACTTTAAGAAAGGCGATATGGAGGTATTACTTATTTAAGTAATTTTCTTGACGTGCAACGGATCTCTTTCGATTATCTCGACTTGATTGCATTTCCTTGACTTCCCAGGTGACTTTGAGTCACTTCCAATCATGGATGACTCTTCCGTCACTTCAACTTGAGACTTTTGTCTTGAGTTGACTTGACCGATACTTCACTGTTGTATCTCATTTGCACCTTGAGTTCGAGTTCTGTCTTCTCTTCATTGCCACACTCATTTTGCCACTTAGCCGAGTCTTCCTTCTATACTTGATTTGTCTTCTTGCGTGTTCAGCATAGTGACTTGACTCTCGACCACCATATCTATTACAATGCAATTTACAACAAAAATGGGGTGCCAACTTTCTATTCTAAGTTTTACATGGCATTCATCAAAATCTAAAAAATAATTTCCCAACAATTTCCCCCTTTTTGATGATGCCAAAACTTAAAACTTTCATGCAATAATTAAACAAAGAAAGATACATACGACAATGTAGAATCACGAGAATGTATGCGTAGAATCAATCTTTTATTGATCATAACATCCTTGTTCTTTAATTTGTTTCTGAGTGTATCAAAGCTTAAACAGTAACTTAAGGTAATCATGTTGTTCTATATCTACGCAAGTATGAAAATTCTACGATTTTTATTCGATGTACTAAGACTTACATAAAGATGTATTTACATAGTAAAATACATGAAGGGGTGGACAACAACACTTCATCTCCTTTCACGCCTCATTCTTTCCTCTTCTTGACTTTGTCATCTTCGACCTTTTTCTCTTCCTCTCATCTTTCCGCCTTCTTTTTCTCATAAGCCTTTTCCGGCAGACTTCATCTCTTCTTTTTCTTTCTTGTCTTTCCTCCCATTTGAGTTTGTGTTCTATTTTCCTCTTCAATCCTCTTCACATACTCGGCTTTGTTTTTAGCCACTTGCGAGGTTAGCTACTTCGTCGAATCCGGCCAGCCCAATAGATCCCTCATTTCTTGCACGGATCTATGTACTCAATGTTTTTTGGCGCGAGGTCGAGGTCCGAAACCTCTTCCTCCACCACACGCTTCTTCCTCTTCCTCCGGGCGTGTCTTGTCTTGGGGCCTTCTTTTCCCAACGACTGAGTGACTAGCGGAGAGCGATCGATGAGTCTCCTTTGCTGTCGAACCTTCTTCACATAGTTTGAGACCTTTTTCTCAAGATACAAATCCCAGGCTTGAGCCATGGATATATTTGCGAAGTAACCTTCGATGCGTAGCGTCTTGAATTCATCAACGAGATCTTGGCCGGTTGCCCGACATCCGAAATGGCATAGGTGTCTCTGTCTATTGGAATGCCTCCATGTTGTTTCCGAATATCCATAACTCGGGCATCCATCTTTCCTTCCACTTCCTTCATCCCCGCTTCAACTATCTTTCTCTTTTCGGCCATGGGTACAACAGAGTGTTGGAGTGGCGAGTTCTTTGGGAGTTTGTGGATGATATCACCTGTGACAAGACCTTGTTGGGGGTTTTAGCAATCATCAAGGTCATATCTTTCGAACCTTCCCCCTCAACTGATTTTCCTTTCTTCTCTCTTCTCTCTTCCTCAACTGTCTTTCCCTTTACAACTGCGTCCTCCTTTTCAGCTTCAGATCATTTCAACGCCTTTAGGTATTCTTGAAACAAGCTAGCAATCATGAAGTCTAAGCGGCTGATAGCTGAGTCATGCTTCGAATCTGCTGCGGAGTATGCTGCACGGAATTCGGAGTGGGTGGCGTTGGATTCAGCTGTTACCAGCTTCATTTCAGCCATGAGGAGGCTAAACTTCCGATCCATGTTCTTCTCTACGCACAGGAGCTCTTTCTTATTATATTCACACAACAGCTGCATCTCTGTGGTGTGAGATTCATGCAGTTGTTGCCTTGGTCATCGAGTTTGTTCCGGAGTGCCCATTTTGCATTTATAATCGTTTGTGATGAAAGACATGGCATCAACTTCCAAGTATCATTTCCTTTTTAGCTTCTCTTGCAATTCTAAAAACCAATCTTCATCTTGAAGCATCAATTTAGGAATTTTGTCTTTTTCATCACTATTGGGCATCCAAATGATCTAAGGTGTTCATAATAGAACATTTACATCCAAATATTTGGAGTATTTTCTTTTCTACACAACTCAACAAACTCATTAAAGGCATTTCTTATATAAGCAAGAAAAATAGCCCAAGTGTAATAACATGCCTCAATTGTCAACCACAAAATATCTTGCAAAAGAGCATAGTAGTAAGAGACACTATATATATAGACCATGAAGCAAGAAACACATACTATGCATTTAGAATATTATCAAGAGTCTAATAAATCATGCAAGTTCAAATAAGCTTAAGAAAGCTATAAAAGGTCTCTTTGAAATTTGAAAATCCGATAGCATATAATTGAGACCTCATTTAAAAGAAGTATTTGAACAAAAGTTGACAAAGCAAATATGTGCAATCAAATAACGAGTAGTACCTTTCAAAAAATCTAAAAATCCTCTTAATGGCACTTGTATGAGATACTATAAAAAACAAGCACGTAGGCATATGGCAATACATATATCGAGTCTATAAGAGTAAAAGTAACACAAGTAAACGTACCTCGATAATATATGCCTTTCTTGACAAAATGGCCATTTGTGAAAATATGTAAATCCTACACAATTCTTAAAACAAATCTAGCACAAATCATAATGATAAAAGTGTAGGCTAAGAGATATCACAAGTAAGCTCATGCCATAAAAATCCATAAGAGATGATAATACACTTTAGTCTACAAAAATGCACAAGAGTTTTAAAAACATCATATAAGGTCTCCTTTTTCAAAAGAATTTTAAAAACAAACATATATATTGAAGACCTTAATTTTAAAATAAATAATGAAAACTCATTTAGCAAATAAGACACAAATAAAAACATGCATAATAGACAAATAAAATGCATATTTGAATGGGGAGATACGGGTTACCAATTACGCCATTTCCATGGGTTGTGCCGTTCCCATTGTTGATGATATCTTCCCTTTGAGAAGTCATTTTGTTGATGATGACTTCTTTGATTACTCCATTTCCAAGGTTTGTTACCTTCCCATTGTTGATGGTCTCTTCCTCTTTGAAAATCATCTTGTTGATGATGTCTTAGCCATTTCCAAGGATTGTGTTCTTCCCATTTTTGAGTATATCCTCTTCTTGGAAATTTGCTTTGTCGAAAATAGTTTCTCCTTCTTTGATCAAATGAATCGGTCATTTGATGCCTTCTTGGCGGTATAAATTTTCTTCGATCATTATTTCGCCGAGTACCTAATAGGACATTATTTTGTGGTACCCTTATGTGTTTGGGTCCTTTGGGATTAGTCTTGAGACTTTTAAGTCTCCAACAATAATTAGAGCTATTTCTAGCCCGACAAGTATTTACCGTATGACCCTTTTTACCGCAATAAAAGCATGTAATAATTCTAGGAGCATAATGACCAACATGCTTAGAGACTTGATTCTTTTTCATGTGATTGACACCCTTAGTCTTATGATCAAGTTCTAGTTTCAACAATCAACAATTTTGGTTATTTTATCCAGACTCAAGTTGGATTTAGATAAATCCTTTTTCATGCAATCAATATTCTCAACAAGAGTACTATTTTCTTTTTCAAGGTTTCTAACCTTGTCAAGAGTGGTGGTGTGAGCACATGATAGTGATTCATAGGAAGTAAATAAACTATCCTTATCATTTTTCAAAATATTGAATTCCTTTTTCAAATTTTTGTATTTAACAAGTAAGCTTTGGAATTCATTTTGAAGTTCATCATAATCATTTTGCAAATCACTATAGTCATTTTGAATGGCAATATCATAGGAAGTAGAGGGTTTAAAACATACCTCATTTTCTTCTTTGATGCCCACAAGACAATGTTCAACTTCTTCATAGTTGGAAGTTGTAGGAGGCTTGTTCCTTAGAGAAGTAGATGCTTTTGTTTGACTCCTTTCATTTGCAAATACTCCATAGATGGCTTCTAATTTTTGCCATACTTCATGTGCCGATCGAATACCTACAACATGATCAAATTCCAAAGTGGTAAGTGAACAATGTAAAATATTAAGAGCTTTACCATTTAAGGAGATGATTTTCTTCTCTTTATCATTGAGCTTTTTGAAGCCTTTTGAGGTGTGTGGTGTATCTTTCATTGGAATGGATTCTCCATTAATGACGGTGTTCCAAATGTCGAACCCGCAACCTTGTAAATAACATTCCATTCTTTCTTTCCAAAATATAAAATTTTTGGAATCAAACCGAGGTGGCTTGGTGGTGGAGGTGCGGAAAGATGAGCTTCGTTCGTAGCCAACGATCGTTTCTCTTCACTCGCGATGTGAAACGAGCTTGCCAAAGAGTTTGGCTCTGATACCACTTGTAAGTCCAAGCGGCTACGATAATCTAGAGGGGGGGTGAATAGATTATCTCCATCTTTTCGATTTCGCCCTCTTTTTCGATCCGAATGCTCAAAGACAATAATAAAGGTGCGGAATGTAAACAGCACACGTCGATTTATAGAGGTTCAACCCACCTAGGGCCTAATCCTCTACCACCCCAGTATATCCGGGATGGATTTCAAAAAGAAAAAAGAATTTATTAATTTACCACAAATTAATACAACACCAACTTACAACAACACCTTGAAGAGCACCACACTCTTCTTCAACACCACCTTTGAGATTACCACAATCTCACTTGAAGATTACCACAATCTCCAACGACACCTTGTGAAGATTACCACAATCTTCACCCTTGAAGAATACCAAATTCTTCAACACCTCAACAAGAAGATTACCACAATCTTCTTACACCTAACACCTAGATCACCCAAGTGTGTTCTTACCACAAGAACACTCACAAGGATATCTTGTGTTGAATGATTACCCAAATTCAAGATTACAACTTGATAATTGATAATACAATAGAGTGCAAGTGTAATCAAGAAAAACCTAGACCTCAAGAATGTGAAAGTGAATAGCTAGGCAAATTACAACAAGAAATAAGACAATGTAAGAACAAGTGTATTCTTGAGTGTATCTTGTTGTGTTGTAGTTTTCTCTCTTGTTGTGTTGCTTCAATTCTTCCTCTATTTATAGAAGATGTCTTGTACATGATAGGCTCCTCTTGGGGACATGAAATCTGTAAAAAATTGCAAGACAATTGAAGAAAAGAGCTGTTAGAAATCAATCCCTTAAATCAAGGAAAAGTCATCCCCGCAAACTCAACGGATAGTTTGTTTGTCAAATGAGGGGTTCGACCGGTCGCGAGAGATAAGATTGAAATTGAATTCAGCGAATTTTTACACAGGGGACCGATCGATGGGGTCCGACGGCCGCCCTATGTGTGACCGGTGGAGGGATAAAAATGAGAGACAAAAAGAGTCTGTTCTCGTGGGTGCGTTCGTGCACGGCTGGCCGCCTGGGGGTCGACCGCCGCCACACCTGCCGCCCTAGGGCCGACCGGTCGCCCTCCCCATTTCCCTTTAGTCCCGTTTTCTGTTTCAAAACTCAACACAGGTACGGGTTGCCCTATAGGGCGACTCAATGTCGAGCTCGAAACAAATGTGTTGTCCAATTTTATATCGAAAATAAACTCCAAGAAATACTCCGAAAAATAGTAAAAACATTTTAGACCGATCGGGAGTATTAGGACAACATTCAGGGACATAGTTTTGATGTAAAAACATTTTGACATAAAATCATTAAAAGCGTTGTCCATTTTAGTCGAAAACAAACTTGAAGAAATACTCCGGAAAATATTAAAACCATTTTAGATCATTTTGGAGTATTTGGACAACCTTTAGAAACATTGTTTTGGTGTAAAAACAAAATCATCAAAATCATGATAAAACCATTTATCAAACAATTTGATCTTTTAAACTTTTGGGAGTTGAATGCTTCATGTTGAGTACAGATGCTAGCATAAGTATTTCAATCTACGTTTTATATGCATCTCGAGAGGGAGGATAAAATAGCTTTGTGATCGTCTCATAGGAATATTGATAATAACGTGGCTTGATTAAACCGGACAACAAGAGGATTATTAATCGAAACCTTAACTCGGAAATCCATTTCATTATCTTGATACTTCTATCATTCGTATTATCTTAATCTTGTGTTTTTGTCTTAATCTCAACACAACAATCATCAAATTTCGATCGTCTAAATAAAAATAAGACCATCTTGGATCAATACTTAGCATATTAGTTTATTAGTCTCTGTGGATACGACCTTGCTTACCCTATTCTATAAACTACACCGTACACTTGCGGTGAAGCTAAAAATAAGGCGAACAAGTTTTTGGCACCGTTGCCGGGGACTAATACAATTTTTGGTGCTAATATTGCGATAGATAGAATTAATTTTAATTTAGACAAATTTTTTTTTTACATTTTAGATTCACTTTAATTCTTCATTATTTGACTTGTTTCTTTTAGTTCGGTCTCAGGTAGTGCATGAACACGCGCTCGGCAAGGGGACTTGATACCGCTTATACAGGAAGTCGAGGCTTTTGAGAAGAATCAGTGCTTGCTACCACTAGACGGGTGAAAGACAACACAATCCGATAATGGGGGATTTGAACGAGTTACCAATACCGGCAAATAATGGTGGAAACGAGTTATCGATACCGATTCAACAAAGACAAGCCATTCGTGATTACTTTCGACCACAAACGAATCGTAATTACGGTGGTATTGCCCATATTCCTATCAATGCCAACAACTTCGAGCTCAAACCTAAGATCGATCAATATGGTACAACAGAATCATTTGGGGTTTCATAAATCAAGATCCTAACTCTCACCTTGCACATTTTATCCAAATATGCAATACGATCAAAATGAACGGAGTCTCGGATGACGCCATAAGATTGCGCATGTTCCCATTATCTTTACGGGATAAGGCGAGAAATTGGTTGGGTACTTTGACGCAAGGCGTGTAAGCACATGGGACGAATCGAGCCAAAAGTTCTTGTTTAAATTCTTTCCACCGAGCAAAACTTTGCGGCTCAAAAGCGAGATTACTCAATTCCGATTGAGTTCGACTCGAGCCTTTGTATATAGCTTGGGAAAGGTTTCGGGATTTATTACGTAGATGTCCACAACATGGGTTTCCAGAGGATCAACAGTTATGTTTCTTCCACAATGGTTTAATGGGACAGACGAGGGCATTTGTGAATGCCGCAGCGGGAGGAGCATTGTTGGCAAGGTTTCCACAAGATGCCTTAAACCTTCTTGAGGAAATGGCCATGAACAGTTACCAGTGGCCATCTGAAAGATCTAATGTACAACGAGTAGCCGAAATCTCGGATTCGGACCCAATTAAAACATTGACGACAAGTAGCGGCTTTGACAACTCAATTGAGTGTATTTACGAAGGGGCCAGAAGCAGGCACGAGCATGGGTAGTGAAGCTCTTCTATATCCGATGGAAGAGGTAAATTATGTGAACAACTGGAATTTCAACAATTTCTGGAATAATTCAAACCCAACGCACTACCATCCAGAGTTGAGAAATCATGAAAAGTTTTCCTACGCAAATACAAAGAATGTGTTACAACCTCCGCCGGGATTTAATGCTTCAAGTGGAGGCAGAAATGGGGAAGGCAAATCGTCGTTGGAAGATGCACTCACCTCCTTCATAAATCAATCTAATGCATTCATGAATGATACGAGGAGCCGCCTTGCTAAGCAAGACTCTTGGATGGATAAGATAGAACAACAAGTGACAAGCTCGATAAAGAATTTGGAGACTCAAATGGGTCAATTGGCTACAATTGTGGGTGGTCAACATCACAAGGGTCAATTTCAAGTAATACGGAAATGAATCCTAAGGAACAATGCAAGGCGATTCGTTTATGAAGCTGTGACGGAATATGAGGGGCCTAAAGAAAAATGGGAATCAAACTTTCGGATGAAGCATCGAGGCCGTAAGCGGGAGAATCCATGATGAAAGATGGTATTGAAGAAAATAGGAAAAAGGAAAAGATTCTATAAAGGATTCATCACCGCCAACCGGGATTTGTTCAATGATGAGCGGTGCGCGGAAGTTCCTTTTGGAGTCGAACTGCTGCACTTGGGGAACCTACGCAGTGGACTGTTTGTGGGTCTGTTGTGAAGTGGACCCGACTTGCCGAGCTCTCGTTGTCTCAAAGCCTTCGTTGGTCTGTTTGGTTTCTCCAATTGAGTGAACGGTCCTCGGCTTATCGAAGCGTCATCGGACGACAATGATATTTCCATTGGTGGCTCATCATCAAAATTGAAAGTTTGACGAGTTGTCTGATGAGATGAATCCATAATCCTAGACTTTCTTCCATATTTTTTTCTCCTAGTTTAATCCTGCTTAGTTTTAATTTGTCTTTTTAATTATTTTCTTTTAGTTTAAATAAAACCAACAAATTTGGTTAGAGTGTTTAGGATTTATTTTTTGTCTATTGTGATACATAATAATTATTTGTCGGCTAAGTCTTCCTTGAGAGACGACTTGTGGTCAACTTGCTACCCTACGATTGATCTCGTTCTCTTGCGAGGATTGTTAAACTTATATAGGTGTTTAGCGGTCGAACAAAATTTTGGCGCCGTTGCCGGGGAAGGCTTTAGGCTTAATAATTATTGTGTTTATTTTTCGTGTTTCTAGATAAGGATTGTTTTTGTTTGTTTCTAGTTTAGGTTTATTCGTTAGGTGCGTTTGATCTGTTTTTCTAGTGTTGTTTATACAAGCACCAGGTATGGCGACTAGTCAAGAGCAACCACCACGACCCACATTGGAAGAGAGCTTGAATTCTTTTATTCAAGTTAGTCAGCAAACACAAGAGTGGAATAACAGACGGTGTGAAACCTTGGAGGCCTCTCTTAAGCGAATTGCGACTCAAGTCGGCCAATTGTCTACGCAAGTTGGTGAAATAGCTCAAGATCTTACCGGTGGAGTTAGAACACAAGGCATTCTGGGCAGTCAAAAAGCTAAATATGGATTTTCAGAAAGCCGGCGAGGAAAGGTTGCTCCATTTGAATCAGATGGAAGAGTTTCGGGATGAAGCTTACGAAAACTCCCGGATTTATAAGGAAAGAACCAAGAGGTGGCATGATAAGATGATCAAGAAAAGAGAGTTTTTACCGGGAGAACCGGTGCTCCTATACAATTCACGTCTTAAATTTTGAATATAAATTTATCAACTTTTACCAATACTTCTTCAATAATTCCCCTTGGATACGTAAGTGATCGGTCTGCAAGTTGCAATGTCACCGTAGTTGGCTTCACGTCGCCTAATCCAAGCTTCCTGAAAATGGACAAAGGCATCAAATTAATACTTGCCCCCAAATCACATAACGCTTTATTAAAGAAATTACCACCAATAGCACAAGGGATAGTGAAACTCCCCGGATCTTTCAGTTTTTGTGGTAGCTTCCTTTGGATAATTGCACTACATTCTTCCGTCAAATTCACCGTTTCAAATTTTGTCATCCTCCGCTTTTTTGACATAACATCCTTAAGAAATTTCGCATAGTTTGGCATCTATTCTAGTGCGTCTGCAAAAGGAATGAAGCACTGCACCTCGTGTCAGAACCTGAAAAGCTGAACATTCATTTAATACGAGGAAAGGTCTACATCTCAAGATTGAAGACCAAGAAAAGACAAGCCAACGAAGACCAGTGTCGTTTGAAAATCAGCCTATCTCTTCAACGGGCGGATTTTTGAAAGTTCACTATAAATGGCTGAGGAAATCCATTGAGAAAAGGTTACCTTGATTACCTGAACCACGAACAAGCAAGCAATATTCAAATTGTAACCTGCAAATATTCTCAAAGATATTCAAGCAAATCCTCAATCCTGAAACTCGAAGGAAATCAATCCAACACAAAGTTGTGAAGGAAAGACAACTTCAAACTGTTGAAGAGGAAACTTTTGAAGAATCAAAAGGGTTCTACTTTCCAAGGAGGATTGTAGGAAGGTTCAAGGTTTAACCAATATCAAGTTATTGGACGACTTCGTGATCAAATCCAAGAAGCTTGAGAAAGTGAGCTGAAGTAGCAAGGCAGCTGCCCTGTGAAGAAGCTAAGTCGGAAGAGAAGCCAGTTGTGTGACCAATGCATCTCTAGACTGAGTCGAAGGAGCAAGTCAGCTGTGTGATCAAGACTTGTCTCTAGACTGAGAACCACTTTGTGAACTGATCATTACTTAGTGGATTCCTCCAGGAGTTGGAGAAGAGAGGATTACAAGAATTACCCCATCTTCGAACCTCTATAAAAATCAACTGTGTCATTTATTTTTCAGCACATTTATATTTCTGCATATCTATTTTATATCTGCTGATAAACTTATTTCCTATCCAAACTGATTAATAACTAAGTGCTAAAATCAAGTGTTAAAACATGTTTAAATCAAATCAAAGGGTGATAAGTCTTCCGCTGATAAAACCAACACAGTCAAGTTAAGTTTCAGGTTAAACAGCTGAGTTATTCTATCAACAGCTCTATCGAGTGGCTAACTCTACTGAATAACCAACTTACAACAGTTTGAAGTTGTCTTTCCTTCACAGCTCTGTGTTTAATGTGCAATTTCTTAAATATATCAAGGAATTTGGCAAATTGATCATCAAGCTTTTTCTTTTGAAATCTTTGAGGAAAGGGAAGAGATATAGGCAACTTAGATATATTCGAGTTAGATGATGATTTTAGCTTCTCAGCCCCTGTTTGTTCCGCCTCTTTGTTCTCTTCTTTCCTGCACTTCATTTCATTTTTCTACATTTCCTCCTTTCCGTGGGAACCTTGGGGAGGTGCCTCCATAACCTTCTTGCCTTTTTTCTTTTTATCCCACAACATCGTTTCTAACATCTTCTCAAAATCGCTAGTTTTCATGTGGATGTTCCTTCTCTCTACCCAGAGAGGGTTCCACGAACTGAAGTGAACGAATAGGCGACCCTCATTGGGGAGGTTCCTCCATAATCCTTTGAGGTGTCTTCGATGTGTGCTTGGGTGTCTCTATCATCTTCTCTGGTGTTTCCTCCATCTTTAACCACAACTCATTCCCACATATGGCGCCAACTGATTTAGGAAGGTAAATCAGATGTACCTGACCTAGGGTCCCAGAAAGCGAGATAAGGTACTTTGCCCCCTTAGCTCGGGGGTAATCGGACAGTTCCAAAGATCAAAAAGAAAGGGATGTTAGTAGACTAATTTATTCATTGGTAGGGCATTTCTTCCTGTGACCGCCTTTCCTACCAAAAAGACCTGACCTAGGATCTCAAAAAGTAAGGTGATGTACTTTGCTCTAGGGTACCTGAACGAGAGCACACATTAAACTAGACGGAGTGGCCCCCAGCTAAGGCCCTCCGAAGCTTAAGTCAGAGTCAGGTAATTGAGGTACTTAGAAAGCTAAAGAGCGAGGTAATTTAGAATAATGACAAGTTACCTTTTACAATGATTTTCATGTCATAGTACTGTTCACCGTGAAATACTAATCATCATACATGTGGCGCTCCATCGACGGTGGAGAGCTCATGGCGACCCGACCCGGGGCCTTCGGATCGGTCGAACCCGCACGGAAAAGGTTGCGGATCTTGGAAGCATCTTGGTAATTTCAAATGCGAGGTGAGGTCGAATGGTAATTTTGACTCAGTGCAACATCAATATAGTAATTCCATATCGAAAATTGCCATAATCTCATAAATAGGGAATGGCTCAATTTATATTAATGGGAACATTATTTACGTATGACAATAGGCCATATTGGTCGCTTAGGTTGTTATTAGATATACTTTCATTTTGAAAATTTATTTCCACAAGAGAATAGTGTGAAAAATTTATTAGGGAGAATAAGAAATTTTCTGGAGATGTGAATGAGTATGAAATGAAATTATAATAATGGTTAGTGATGTGATATAAAAATAGTAAAATAATGATTAGATATGATTGATAGTTAAACATATGTGAGTGGATAAATAGTAAAAAATTTAGAAAAATGTGTAATAATGATTTTGTTAAGGGGGAGAAAAAGTAAAAGTGAGTAAGTAGTATGTTTTTGAAGAACTTTAGAACTTTGGTAGACAATAATAATTTGAGTTTAAAAAATTGGGGAAATTCCACGACATGCGATCCTTTTTGGAAATATCCCCACTGTTTACAATAGGGGTGATCACGGTGCAATTTGCGGTTTTTTGAGTAAATTTCAAACCAATTGCTATATGTGATTCGGTTAAATAATATTTTCAAATCGTGGTTTTATGAAGTAAAACTGAATGTCCCCCTTCTAAACCTTACTCACACCCCTTGGGACCTACAAGTGGTATCTGAGCGGAGCCTTCCGCACTGGTTACTGAACTAGATCTCTATCTTTTCTAAAAGATTTTTAACACTTGTATTTTAAAAATCTTTCATTCTTAGCAAAAGTTATTATCATGGAAGCAAATCTGACACGCATTCCTATGTTCACTATTGAGGAATTTGATGACTGGAATATTCGTATGCAGGCTCATCTATCTGCTTTACATGATGAAATGTGGCTAGTGATAGAGGATGGGCCACTGCAAATACTTAAGGTGAACACACCTGTAAGAATAGCAGTTGTAGTAGTAGAAGCAGATGAAGACAGACCAACCATGGTTGAAAAGCCAAGGACTGAGTGGACCAATGATGACAGAAAGAGATACAACTTGGATAATGTGGCCAAGGACATTCTCTACAAGACACTGGACAAAGCAATGTTCAATAAAGTCAAATCTTGCAAATCTGCAAAAGAAATCAGGATAAATTAACTTTAATTTGTGAAGGATCTTAGCAAATTAAAGAAAATAAATTTGTCTGTTCTTTGTACAAAAATTTGAAAATTTTAAAATGCTTGCAGGTGAAACCTGATCATTTGAATGCTAGATTCACCGAAATCACAAATGAGCTATCAAAGCACTTGGGAAAGAATATACACAAAAGGAAATGTGTATGAAGATTCTGAGAAGCCTCCCAGCTGAATGGGAAATGAAGGTCATGGCTCTAAGACATTCAATGAACCTCACAACAACATCCAATCATGAGCTATTCTCAGATCTCAAAGCCTATGAGTTTGAGCTGAGAAGAAAGGAGCAAGAGGAGATAGTCTAAAACAAATTTGCACTTATAGTCAAGGATGGAAAGAGAGCTGAAGTCAAGGAAGCCATAGACCAGGAGAAGATTGCCCTGATAGTTAAAAGATTCAATTAGTTCTTCAATAAGAACTATAAAAGAAACAAGGGTGAATCCTCCAGGAGACATTCAACTCCCTCCAAGTCAAGGGAAGACAGGCCACCCAAGAGAGCTGAGCATCAAAGAGTTGAGTATCAGAGAGCTGATAACTCAAGGACAGAAAGAATTGATCAAAGAGCTGAGAACCTGTGTTGGAACTACAGACAAATAGGAGATTTTGCTATTGACTGTTCCTATCCACCAGTCAATAAGTACAGGAATGAAGAAGAAAGAAAAGTCTTGAGAGAAAGAAGACAGAAAAGAAGAAAGCCATGTTGGTTCGAGATCGCCGAGACAAATGGCTAAGTCTAAAGAAGTAGCACTCGAGAGTAGTGAAGTCGACTACTCAAGTGATTCAAGAAGAAGCAATGATTTGTCTTATGGCTAAAGAACAAGATCAAGGGTGCAGTTTGAACGCCCGAGTTTATCGAAGAAGAGGAGGAATTGTTCCAATTTCTCGAGTCACCAAAGTGCTTCGTGCCCTTGATGAAGATAACTCTCAATATCCTACAAATCTTCAAGGAGAAGGAACAAGCCAAAGCGTGAGGAAGCTTAAGCTCTCGAGAAAGCCAAAAGATATGTCCACTTACTGGAACTCTAGAACACACTCACCCTCATCTGGATGTGTTCTCAAAGAGTGATAAAGGCATGGATCCCGTTGCTACAACAGAGAAGTCAGACATGCAACAAGCTCTGAGGGAATCCAGGATGATGCATGAGCAACAACTATTCGAAGGACCAGGTGAGTCGTCTCAATCTCTCATACAGACCGATCCTTTGGGAGTAGCACATCATATTGCCTCAGTCGTTGCTGCAGCTACGTCCCCTGTCCAGTCTGAGGATGGTTCCAAGGGAATTGACAATGAGATTAGGAATTTGGGCACCCAAGTTGAGCCAACCCCTACTGAAGGTGTGTTACCACCTGCCCCGTCGACTGAGCACTCAACGAAAGCAGCAGTGAGTCTGGAGAAGAGTGACCCCATCATCAGTCACTTGCAAGCAGAATACCAATTAATTGATCATGCGGTTAACAAATATAACAAACATGTAAAAACTAGGCATAGGTCTGATAACTTTCGTATTCACGCATTAGGCTATCCCAACATAATTTGCTATTTTCATTAAACCTAGGGTTAGATAATACATTTTCGATTCATATCTAACCCCTGAATAAATTTAGTCCAGGAATAATATCTTCTCTCGATCTCAATTATTCCCCCAACACAATCAAAAGTTGATCAGACAATCAATTATCAAATAAAACAATTTATCCAGGAAAGCAGATCAATTAATCAATACTCATGCTTGTTTGTTTGAATCAAATCATCCTAATCCTAGAACAAGGAAATTGGTTCATGCTTGGGGATGGGATCATAATCTCAATTGAAGGAAAGAAAACAATCATAAACATGATCATGCAATAATAATAATCTCCCAACAATTAAAATCAGACAAAAGAGATGAAGAAATCTTACTCTTTGATTAAGAAGCAAAAATAACTTCAAGGGGAAGAATCCAAGCAATCCCAATGTTGAATGGAAGAGAAAAATACCAAAAACTAAAGTGTAAAAGTGCTATTAATGATGGTGTTGTATGTAATGATGTATGGAATGATGAATTTTCGTGCATAGCCTTGGGTCCCTTTTATAGATGTTTGGAGAGGTCACTTGCAGAGTTTGAGTAGGAAAAGGAGACCAATTCAGCCCCAGTTACGTCGCACGCCTGTGTAATCCCACATGTTCGGATCGTGCGATCGTAATCTGATCTCGGGGCCTTCATGAAAGTTGTAGATCTTTCTTTTAGCTTTCCATATCCACTTGAATCACCTCAATATCAATTTTGTATAGGAAGTTATGGCCAAAATACTAAACTCTGCCAGTGCTGGAAATTGTTAGCGCGTTTTGTCGTTTTTGAAGGAAATTTCCTTTTGTTTGACCTTCCATGCTTCTCTCCTTCATATTTTTGCTCGTACATTAGCTCTTGACCTATACTTTGGAATGTGATATCTCTTTTTATCCAATTTAGCTCCATTTTCTGTAAAATTCCCAAGGGTACGCAGTATCACGCCAAACAAGGGAAACCAAACAAAACACACTCAATATGCGTGCAAATGCATCAAATATATATTATTTTAAACCCTCAAATGCACGTAAATTTTACACCCATCAGTCTTCTGTCAGATTCATCTCCAAGCCAATGCTCTGTTTCTCCTCGCCATCGTGAAGGTACAATATTTGTCTTGCGATTGTTGGAAAATATTTACAAACTGATTACAACGGGAAAAGCCTTCAAGATGGCTTACAAAACATAAAACAAAAATTACAAGAAAAGTAAAACCTAACTATTACAATTCTTGCATGGATTCTATCTCCAGAAGCATGAATCTGAAAGAACTTGAAAAACAAAAGTCACGTCGAGTAGAACTCTATCCGCAAGACAAATACATCTCGGCTAGTGCTCATGGTACGACATAATGTCCCCAAAGATAAAACAGCTTTACCTTCTTTGTGTATAGTAGCACCACTAACACAAACGCACCTTTCAAAGTCGAAGGAGCGAGAATTGGCTGCTGGACACAAGTGCATAAGGAAGTGTTCTTGGAAATGTTCTTCGAAAGGTTACAACACTTTTACTGACACTTGAAGAATATGCAAAGATATGCGATTATTCTGTGTATACTGACTTCATCTCTTCATTCTAACCTCTCTATATAGCAAAACGCCTAAGACTTATATAGGCCATCATTTCCAATACTTGTAGGGAATTAAAGATTAAGAGAGTGGGCATTAAACCACATGTAGCTCCCATGAGTTACAAACCCCTTATTATGACCACCACTTGAGGAGTTACAAACTCCAAAAGCTACATGAACCTAGACACCTCCAATGTCTAGATTTATCCACACATGAACCTGGACACCTCCAATGTCTAGATTCTTCAGGCCCAACAGTTACTTGAATTTGGGTCAAGCCCATTTTCAAGTTACAAAACTGTTCACCTTATTTTTAGCTTTACCGCAAGTGTACGGTGTAGTTTATAGAATAGGGTAACAAGGTCGTATCTATGGAGACTAATAAATTTATGCGCTAAGTATTGAACTAAGATAGCCTTATTTTTATTTAGACGATCGTAATTTGATGATTGTTGTTGTGAGATTAAGACAATTTAGACTACTAAAGCACAGGATTAAGATAATACAAATGATAGAAGTATCAAGATGATGAGATGGATTCCCGAGTTAAGGTTTCGATAAATATCCCTCTTGTTGTCCGATTTAATCAAAGTCCAGTTATTATCAATATTCCTATAAGACGATCACAAAGATATTTTATCCTCTCACTCGAGATGCATATAAAACGTAGATTGAAATACTTATGCTAGCATCTCTACTCAACATGAAGTATTCAACTCCCAAAAGTTCAAAAGATCAATTGTCCTCACAAATATTTACAAACCTCTCGATTCATGCAAATATTTGTGTCGAGTACTCAAGATCTAATATTGAAACTCATCTCTCGAATTATGAATCAATATATCAAACAAGTTAAATCATTGATCAAGTGATAAAACAAGAATAAGCTCCAAGTACTCAAATAGGCTTCAAGACAATAACTTCAACTAAGATTAAAACATCCAACAAGAGTTCATTAATCTACTTCCAAAACTTGGAAATCTAAAGAGTTTAGCTACACATGATTTCTAAACAACTCATAGACAAATTGTTCATAGCCATGACAACTAAAAATGAAAGATTGAAACTACAAGAGAAGTAAGAAAAACTTAGGAAAGTCGACAATCTCATGATATATCTCCGTTTCTCAAGATCCGATGCAACCTGATTGTCTCCTTGATGTCTTCTTCCAAGAAATGACCTTTGTCTTGTGTGGTAGATCCCAAAATGTCAGAATATCCTTGGTGTGCGCCCCAAAAAGCCTTTTTATACCCCTTATCAAGTTTAGGGCAAAGTGTCGCAGAATGTGCCATTCAAGCAGACACAAGACGGTCGTGGCGCCCGCACGGGCTACTCGTGCGTCATCCCGTAGTGAAGCCTCTACTTTTTTCCAAACACGCACGGGTCATGTGCCCCTTGCACGGGCTACCCGTGCGTGATGCTGTAGGTATAATTCAACTCCCCAGTGGCGCACGGGTCATGTGCCCCTTGCACGGGCTACCCGTGCGCCATGCCGTAGCTTTCAATGCCTCCCTTCAGGGGCGCACGGGTGGTGCCTAAGGCACGCCCAACCCGTACGCTCCCTGTATTTTCCTTATACTCTCAACTTCAACTCGTTCTAACTTCGCTTTTCGTATACTCACTCAATTTTCAGTGTTTCCACTTTGCGATGCTCGTATTTGTATTCAAATTGCTTCAAATATCATTAGATTCCTACAAAACAAGCAAAGTGTAATATCTTTTCCCAAAAGAGTGAATACGTAACATTTTACACGAGTATATGCATGCTTACTCACCGTAATAGCCATAAATATGCCCCAAAATACATGCAAAACTCACACCTATCAAAAACTAACTAAACCTGAACCCGAGCCCAAAGGGTCGGTCCGGTCCAAGGCCCATTTGTGATCATACACTTGTGTTATAGTATATCCAACCAATAATACCTTCTAGTATTTATACTAGGATAAACTATGCCCATTCGCGTGGCCAACTTCGTGTATTAACTTCTCACTCATCACCGAAATTTGGTTTTGAGAAATAAAAAATAGTACAAACATCTACTCGAAAAGTAGATTAACAATTTATAATTCAATTCCTCCAGAATTAAATTCTTAGCCACCGAAAATTTGGTCAAAGTCGGGTTGGCGCCCACTTTATCAAAACCAAATTTCCAACATTCTATCTATACCTATCTGTGTTAGATGGCGTTGAGATAGACTTATTTGGCACCATCGAAAGATGGAAATTATACAGTCAAATCTGGTTATCAGGTTGCGAGGGAATTGACAGAGAAGAACGCGGTTCTCCTTTATTCTTCGGGGTCGAACAAGTAACTGTGGCAATGGTTTTGGACTTTGAAAATCCCCCCAAAAATTCAAGTCTTCTTATGGAAGTGTGTGCGTTGGATTGTACCAACAAAAAGTAACTCGTCGAAAAGGAATAGAGCTGGATCCAATTTGTAGGAGATGCGGTATGGAGGAGGAATCAGTAGAGCATGCTTTACGTGACTGTATCATCATCATCATCATCATCATCAACTGCACCTTGTCCCACTATGTGGGGTTGGTGGTGTGAAGTTTATAGAATCAATTAATTATCTAAAATTAGTTAACACTACAAAATTCACACAAAAAACAAAGTGGCAAAGTTTTACGCTGGATGCCCTTCCTGACACAACCTTCATACGAAGGAGAGATGAGATAAAATTCCAAGACCATCATCATCACAGGTTTTTCCACTTGCATAGAAAATACAATGAGATGACGATAAGTTGAGATAGTTGCTCTAGTCATGTCCCATTATATGATTGATATTGTAAAATCAACATGTACATCATGGAACATGAGGTAATGCTTTACGTGATCGTGCTTGGGCAAATTTTCTTTGGAATATTTGCCCGCCGATTCTGCGATTAACGATGCAAAATGACAGGGAAACATGGATGATTGGGTTGATAAAATGCGTACAAAGGGAGATGTAGGGGACAAAGACTATTTGCTATCGATGTGGAGCTTAGGGGGATTCACATAACAAATTGATTTTCAATAATGTTATGGTTGATCACAAAAGCTCTTTTGAGTTGGTCATGGAGAGATTAAGGAATTTACTCAACAAAATAGCTCCCTACCTTTGATGCAAGCACAACGGTGGCGGGAGAAATGGTCCCCTCCTAATTCGCACGACGAAGATAAATTCCGCCGATTACAACAGGAATGGGTATGGGTTGGTGTGGTTGTTCGGGATCATCGGGGTCAAATTATTAAAACGCTCACAAAGTTTGTCGGCGAAGCACGACGTCAATGTAGCCGAGGCCTTGGCATGTCGAGAAGGAATTTCTTGGCGAAAGAGTTGCCCCTTACCAAGATTTATCGAAATAGATAACCTTATGATGTTTCATAGACTTGCTCGAAAGCGGATGACCTATCCTACTCAGGTGCATCTCACCGCTTCTTCAAGAGAGTTCCGTCTACTCTTCTTTGCCATACTCATTGTCTCGCAATGAGTCTTCCTTCTAGTCTCGGTTGTCCTCTTGCATGTTTGGGCGTAGGCCGACTTAACTCGGCCTTGACAGCCCTATTTATTACAATGCATTTTACAACAAGAATGGGGTGCCAACTTCCTATTCTAAGTTTTACATGGCATTCATCAAAATCTAAACAAAACTCAAGTCTAAGTGGTCGGGGCCATTCGTGATAAAGAAAGTATTGAATCCACCCGGGATTGTAGAATTGTTGACAAAAGAAGGTGAGACTTTCATGGTAAACGGCCAACGGATTAAGCACTACTTCCACCGAGGAAATCAAGAGGAGGTGACATCCACCACCTTGCGCGACCCGTAATTTAACAAAACAGGCGTCAAGCTAAAGACGTTAAATATAGCGCTTGTTGGGAGGCAACCCAACGGTTTTTCGTGTGACTTTCATTTTTGTGTGTGTTTAGTTTCAATTTTTTGTGATTTGAGTGATTTGATATGCGTGTTTCTATTAATGAGTGCGATTTGTGTGTTTTTGTTTCAATTTTGTGTGTTTTTAAAAAAAAATATATATAAAAATACCTGAATTGTTTGACACAGGTGCGCTGGGTAGCCGTGTTCGACGCACCACCCGTGCGCCTTTTTGAGGGGCATAAATAAAGAGCATTTAAAAAATCGCTCTTATTCTCAAACTCCCCCAAATCGCGCGCCCATCTCTCAAACTTCCTTGCTTTCAAAATTGCTTGCAATTTCCACCTAAATTCTCCCATTTAATCACTCCCCCCATCACATTAGAACCACAATTTGCATTGTATTCAAGTGTGATTGAAGGAAAATTGAAGATAAAGCACCTAGGGTTCAAGTTGTTCAATTTGAGTCGAAATCCGAAAATTCCGGTAAGGGCTTCGTTTTTCCTTGTGAATTTCTTGTCAATTATGTAATGGGAATCATGATTGGTGCTAGCTTTGATATTTTTGCTATGTTTTGAATGAAATCTTCTTTAAGGCAATTTATCAAACACTTTGTGGGCATGTGTAATTGAGGACATTTTGGATGATATATTGATGAATAAGGCATGGCCAATGATTGTTTGAGCTAATACGTTTCTATAATGGCCATAATTCTTGCTTGCTTGGGGTAGTTGATCGATCAAACTAGAGTAGGGAAGTGAATTTGCATCACCTAATATGTTAGCTTTAATCCCCTACTTTGTTGTTGCCATTGATGATATTGGGACACTAATGGAATGTATTTCAGGTACAAATCCTTCATGGTCGAGTGAAGAAATCCCCAGGGTGGAAAGAGACGTGCACGCAGGGTGGCACAACGAGACGTGGCACCGCCAGAGGTAGACGAAAACAGTCCCGTGGCATAGGGGGTTGAATTGACAAACGCGGATGATCTTGAGCGATGGAATCGCTTGGTCGGTCGCCAAATAGCTCCATCGGGGGTGTGCCGACGATGATTGTACCCAAACTTTGGGGATACATGAGGACGTTTGGAGTCTCTTCGCAAAGCTTAGATGGACAAACTTCATGAGCCGAAGGTGGCCGACCTTTAAACGATTCACGTTGGAGTTTTTGAGCACGGTGGAAGTACTCAAACAAGCGGACTTTTTGAACCATATATGATACGCTTTCAATTGGGAAACGTTCGAGACAACTGTCTATGACCCAATTGAACACCATTTTTGAGGTTCCAACGAACGCTCGTACCCGCCAATGCCCCATTATGATCAATATGACTTGGAGAATGCTTGTGGAAACACCACAAACGGGGCCTATGTTGTATGCCGCACGGACCGCCAAAGCCTCTTGGATCCGGAATCCAGTTTTCCGGTACATACAATGCGTGACTGCATCCTCCGTGTTCGCCCGAGAAAATATTGGAGGGATGACTACTAAGGAGCTATATCTACTATGGTGTATGGTCACAAATACCCCTACAACACAACCGTCAATTTCGCAGAGCAAATAGAACAGTTAGCTAGGCGGGAAGGGGGTACGATTTCTATAGGGGGCCTCATTAGCCCTATTACCCGGCATTTCAACGTCGATTTCTGAGGCTTGGAGCCTATTCTGGGCAGCACTCGGGTTAATTTGGCATCGTTGCACCACATGAAGTTCATAGCAAACGAAGACAACACATTGGTACTTCTACGTAAGAAAGGTCTGCATTTCCGTTGCCTTAACCCGCCATACACCACAAGTCGATACATTGACGGACACCACCAACTTCCTAATGAACTCGACGCACATAACCGAATTGGCGAGAGGCTATAGATGCAAGAAAGAAGCGCAGAGTTGAAGGTTTCCAGGATGAAGAGGATATGGTGGCGGAGGAGGATGAGATACATGGACGAGAAATGGGGATGGAACCTCATCACCCCTAAATTGGATATGATATACCCGAGTCCTCACACGGAGGCGATTACCCCGACGTTCTCAAAGCGATGATCGTCCGGTACTTCTCATAGTAGAGGACCCCAACGCGCACCGATTTTCAAGACATGTTATATGCGTTTGGGAGGACTTCAAGGTCGGCAAGGAGAGGAGTTGAGGCAACGGGGGGAGGATTTGAGGCAACATAGGGTTGATTTTCTCGCGTTCAGTGAGAGCTATGATCGGCGCCCGAGGAGACGTGGCAAGTGCTCCAACAGTTACAAATGTGGCATATTTCCCAAGGCCACTTCCCACCGCCGCCACCGCAGTGATTCAAGTATATCCCCACTTTTCGTTATTGAAATTCTATTTTTCCCCTTAGGACACTATAATTTCATTCAAGTTTGGGGGGAGAGATAGTATTTCATTATATGAAAAGTGTGGATACAAAAAAAAAATAAATAATCATGCATTTCGTGTTTTCATATAGTTGCATTAGAGCATTCTAGGTTGCATTTGCATTAGAGCATGTTTATAGCTTTAGCACGTCTAATGCTTTCGTAGTGGTTAGAGAGTGAGTTGATCGGGCATGTTGCAACTTTTGTTTGTGTGTTGATTGAAAATTCATATTGTTGGGATTGGATGTTGGTTATGAGTTGATTGAGCCTTGAATAGATGACATTGAGCATGTTGATATGGAAAACTTGGTTTGATGTTTTGAATTACATAATTGCAAGCCTGTGAGCTTTTGAGCCTTTACTGCTTGTATATTGTACAGTCTTGTTGTGATTTGAGTGTATCATTCATGTTGTTAAAATTCTAGAACTTGCTTGGGTATCTCTATCAAGGCCACATGTTGTATGCGGTGTGAATGTGATTAAAGGCCATCTATGCTAGCCTTTCAAGCCTTTTACCTACCTAAAGATGTTGAAATTCCTAGTTAGCCAAGTTGAGCCTATAGCCTATTTCTTTGATAACCACAAAATTTAACCCTTGATCTTAATATATCCATCACCTTAAACTCGAATGTATAGCATTGAGTAAAGGAATGAATGAGGATGAATGGGTGGGAATTGAAAAGTAGGATAAGTGGGCATACTTGGTTAAATGGAACAAAAAGAGGAAGGAAATGAGTTGAATAAAAAAGTGTTGAAAATGCACAAATGAAAAAAAAATTGAAAAGTTGATAAACTTGGGGGCGAAGGATTGTGATTTGAGGCGATTCTCAAAAAGAAAGAAAGGAAATGGAGATAAATAAAGTTGATAAAAATGAGGATGATTGGAGTAGCATATGGGATTGTAATGAAAATGATTGATATGCTCATCGATCTATATACTCGAGTTTGAGTCACTTTATCCAAAATTTCCTACCCAAACCAAAGAGCCTTCATTACAACCAAATGAGAAAGTCCTTTTTGATTCACAAATTACATACACTCTAGTGGCGGAGATATGAGACGAATTGCAAGCCTATGGTAATTTTGCAACATCGAATTGATTTGAGCGTAAACACGTCCTATATCCTTGTGAGATGAGAGTATACACTTAACTTTGAGAGTTGGAATTCAGAGCATTTCACTTTGTTTTACTTGAGGCGTGTTCTTTGATCAGATATTTGAGGCTTGATTGGGTTGTGCTCAACATTCATGATGAACAATATGGATCTTCCTATGGATTCTCTGTGTGCGCTGTTTTTCATATCTCCCTGTTGTGCCTTATCGTGTTCTAAACATTGTTGATCGGGACGGTCAACAGTTTAAGTTTGGGGATTTTGATAGGTGTGAGTTTTGCATGTATTTAGAGGCGTATTTCGGCTATAATGAGGGATAAACATGCACATACTGCGTTAAATGTTACATATTCACTCATTGTGGAAAAGATATTACACTTTGCTTATTTTGTAGGAATTTCATGATATATGAAGCAAATTGAATACGAATACGAGGATAGCAAAGTGGAAACACGGAGAATTGAGTGAGTATACGAAAAGTAAAGTAAAAAAGAGTGAACGTTGAGCGTCTAAGGAAAAGACAGGGGGCACACGGGTTGGGCGTGCCTTAGGCACCACCCGTGCACCCCTGAATTTATCAATTGAGAGCTGCAGCATGGCGCACGGGTAGCCCATGCACCGACGCATGACCCGTGCGCACTACAGAGAGTAGATGAGTTCAACCGGGAGGGCGCACAGGTAGCCCGTGCACCTACGCACCACCCGTGCGCCTTACAGAGACTTGGATTATTTCAACAGGGTGGCGCACGAGTAACCCGTGCTCCGACGCACCACCCGTGCGTCTGTGCTGGAATCCCATAATCTGTAGCATTATGCCCTAAACTTGAAGGTGGGTATAAAAAGGCTTTTTGGGGGGCGCACACAAGGATATTCTGGCATTTTTGGGATCTACAACACAAGACAAGCGTCAACTCTTGGAAGAGGATATCAAGGAAACAATCGGGTTGCATCGGAGCTTGAAGAACGGAGATATATCGAGAGATTGTCGACGTTCCTAAGTTTTTCTTGCTTCTCTTTTAGTTTCAATCTTTCATTTTCATTTGTAATGGCTTTGAACACTTTGTTTATAAGTTGTTTAGAAATCATGTGTAGCTAAACTCTTGAGATTTCCGGGTTTTGGAAGTAGATTAATGAACTCTTGTTGGATGTTTTAATCTTAGTTGAAGTTATTATCTTGAAGCCTATTTGAGTATTTTGAGCTTATTCTTGTTTTATCACTTGATCAATGATTTAACTTGTTTGATATATTGATTCATAATTCGAGAGATGAGTTTCAATATTAGATCTTGAATACTCGACACAAATATTTGCATGAATCGAGAGGTTTGTAAATATTTGTGAGGACATTTGATCTTTTAAACTTTTGGGAGTTGAATGCTTCATGTTGAGTAGAGATGCTAGCATAAGTATTTCAATCTACGTTTTATATGCATCTCGAGAGGGAGGATAAAATAGCTTTGTGATCGTCTTATAGGAATATTGATAATAACGTGGCTTGATTAAATCGGACAACAAGAGGATTATTAATCGAAACCTTAACTCGGAAATCCATTTCATTATCTTGATACTTCTATCATTCGTATTATCTTAATCTTGTGTCTTAGTGATTTAAATTGTCTTAATCTCAACACAACAATCATCAAATTTCAATCGTCTAAATAAAAATAAGACTATCTTGGATCAATACTTAGCATATTAATTTATTAGTCTCTGTGGATACGACCTTGCTTACCCTATTCTATAAACTACACCGTACACTTGCGGTGAAGCTAAAAATAAGGCGAACAATAACAAATTTATCAGCAGATATTAAAGTAATGTGCAGAAATTAAAGTGCTGAAATGTAAATGACACAATAAGTTTTTATAGAGGTTCGAAGATGGGGTAATTCTTCTACTCCTCTCTTCTCCAACTCCCGGAGGAATCCACTAAGTATCGATCAATATACAAAGTAGTTAACACCCGATGCAAGTGTTGATCACACGGTGACTTGACTTGATCCTTTGGGACTCATCCGAGATGCCTTGGTCACACACCTGGCTTCTCGTACGACTTAACTTCTTCTTCACAGGGCACCGCCTTGCTACTACAGCCCACTTGCTCAAGCTTCTTGGATTTGATCACGAAGCCCTCCAAAAACTTGAGATCGGTTCGTCTTTGAATCTTTCTACAATCCTCCGTGGAGTGTAGACCCCTTGATTCTTCAAATGTTTCCTCTTCAACCGATTGAAGTTGTCTTTGCTTCACGGTGTAAGTGTTGGATTGATTTCCTTCGTAGTGTAGGCTTGAGGATTGAACTTGAATGATTTGAGAATATTTTTGGTTACGAGATATTGCTTTTCTTGTTCGTGTTTGTTTTCTCGATTGTTAAGGTAACCAACACTCTCTCAAATAGATTCTCGGCCTTTTATAGTGTTCTTTTGAAAAATTTGCCCGTTGAAGAGATAGACTTATTTTCGTAAGACACTTTTGGTCGTTATTTGTCTTGTTGCATCCCTTGAAATTGACATTTCCTCGTATGAATGAGTATTGACTTTTTCGAGTTCGACACAGTGCACAAAGTGCTTCCTATTGGTTTATTTCTTTTGCACGCTTCCGGGATCGAGCACTTCAAGAAAGGCAAGATGGAAATATTACTTGTTTAAGTAATTCTCTTGACTTCTGTGCAACGGATCTCTTTCAGTTATCTCGACTTGACTGCATTTCCTTGACTTCCCCAGGTGACTTCGAGTCAGCTTCCAATCATTGGATGACTCATCTGTCACTTCAACTTGAGACTTGGTTGTCTTAAGTTGACTTAATCGACACTTCACTCACCGCACCTTGATCGAGTTCTGTCTTTCTTCTTTGCCACACTCAGCTGCCTCACAGTGAGTCTTCCTTCTAGTCTCCAGTTGACTTCTTGCATATCTTGGCATAGCTGACTCAACTCAGCTCGACCAGCCCTATCTATTACAATGCAATTTACAACAAAAATGGGGTGCCAACTTTCTATTCTAAGTTTTACATGGCATTCATCAAAATCTAAAAATTAATTTCCCAACAATTTCCCCCTTTTTGATGATGCCAAAACTTAAAACATTCCTTTAATAATTGAACAGCAAAGATACGCACAAACAATGTAGAATCACAGAATGTATGCGTAGAATCAATCTTTTATTGATCATAACATTCTTGTTCTTTACAATTGTTTTGAGTGTATCGATCTTTTAATGTAACTTAAGGTAACTCATTGCTCTATATCTACGCAAAATATAGAAATTATACAATTTTATTCGATGTACAGAAGACTTACATAAAGATGTATTTACATAGTAAGATACATGAAGGGGTGAACAACAACACTTCATCTCCTTCGCTCCTCCTTCTTTCCTTTTTGTTTTTAGCCACTTGCATAAGTTGGCTACTTTCTTTTTCTTCTTGTCGAATCCTCCCCCAATAGATCCCTCCTTTCTTGCTTCTGGGATCTATGTACTCAATGTTTTTGGGCAAAGGTCTAGGTCCAAACCTCTTCCTCCACCATTTGTTTCTTTTCTTCCTCTCGGGCGTGTATTGTATCGGGGCCTTCTTTTTCCCAGTGAGTGACTAGCAGAGAGGATCGCCAATAGTCGTCGCTCGTCGCCTTCTTCACATAGCTTGATTCCTTTTTCCCAATACAAATCCCAAGCTTGGGCCATAGACATATTTGCCAAGTAACCCTGATGCGAGCGTCTTTAATTCATCAACAGATCTTGGCCTTGCCCGACGTCCTGAAAATGGCATTGGTGTCTCTGTCGTTGGAATGCCTCCATGTTGTTTCGTAATGTCCATAACTCGGGCATCCATCTTTCCTTCCACCTCCTTCATCCCCGCTTCAACTATCTTTCTCTTTTCACCATAGGTACCGCAGATGTTGGAGCCGCAGAGTCACAGGAGTTTGTTGATGATATCACCGTGATAAGACCTTGTTGGGGGTTTTAGCAATCATCAAGGTTATATCTTTCGAACCTTCCCCTCAACAGATTTTCCTTTCTTCTCTCTTCTCTCGTTCTCAACCGTCTTTCCGTCACGATTCGTCCACCTTTTCAGCTTCAGATCCTTTCAATGCCTTTAAGTATTCCTCTTCCCCCTTTTTGGCATCATCAAAGGAGAGAGGAACGCCTGGAAACAAGCTAGCAATCATGAAGTCTAAGCGGCTGATAGCTGAGTTATGCTTCGAATCTGCTGCGGAGTATGCTGCACGGAATTCGGAGCGGGTGGCATTGGATTCAGCTGTCACCAGCTTCATTTCAGCCATGAGGAGGCTGAACTTCCTATCCATGTTTTCCACTACGCGTAAGAGCTCTTTCTTATTATATTCACGCAGCAATGTGATATCTCGTGCTTTGTGAGATTCATGCATTCGATCGATGTTCTCTTGCATTCTTGTCTTCAGACGCATTCTCACCGCCGACTAGCAATTTATTGAACAATATCCCGAAATATCGAGCTTGTTCTACGCGCATTGTTTGCTATTGTTGCCACCATTCCCGGATCCTGACAATTATTCCTCGCAGATCGGCAGTAAGATTTACGTCTCTGTTGTCCAGCCTCATGTCCAGTGAGGCCTGGTGCCTCTCCATCTTCTCTATCTCTACAAATATGGCCTTGAAAACTTCTCGAACCTGTTTGTCACTTATGTCTCGGTGGCGGCCAAGCCAAGCAACGTCAAAGTCAAAGTCTCATTGATGATGGTGTGTCGTTGGAATAACGAGATCGGAGTTTATGGAAACGTTCTTGATCTCTAGCCGATTCTTTAGGAAGGTCAGGTACTTCCAGAGAGAAGGGAAACGATTCTTCAACCGAATCACCATGGGCAACGAGAATCGCTTGATGACAACTTGTGCTCGTGAAGTTCCGGTGAGTCGATCCCGCCGCAGACTTAGGGAGCGCGCAGATTGACTGTGTCGCTTGTGGTCTGTTGTGGAGTTGACCCACTTTGCCGAGCCTCACTGCCTTAATGACTTCATCGATCTCATTTGGTTTTTCCATATGAGTTGACCGGTCCTCGCCATATCAAGCGTCATCGGACGATGATGAGATTTCCAGCGGTGGCTCATCATCAAAATTAAAGGTTTGGCGAGAAGCCTTAAGGTCGGACTTACTCGTCGTTAGGAGAACATCCTCACCGAGTCTTTTGATTGACAATAGGGGATGACTCAATTCGTCTTCACCCGGATCCTAAAGGTTACATAAGGATTTTCTTGGGAATCGTGAAGAGCACTTATCTCCTTTCGGATGGATCAATGATAGTAGGAGGGATGTTCTCAGGCTTCCGTCTCTTTACCCCGGGAAGTCTCAACCTCCCGTTGGCCTTCACTACCTCCCCGCAGATCTCAACCGCAGCGAGGCTCGATGATCCCTTCGATGTGTCACTGCCTTGGGGTCTTTCGAGGTGGCATCCACCGGAGTCTCAACTCCATGGATTGCACTTTCATTGCCCCAGTGTTAACTCCCAGGCGGCTTTCTTCATGTGCCTCGACCGCATCAACTTGGCGTCATTGGCCTACAGAGCAGCGATTGGCACTTCACCGAGATAGTCTTAACGCCCGAGCCTCGTCGCTGACAACTTGCTCGTGGTATCCGTTTGTTGTTTCTTCTCCACTTCGCCTCCAAGATTCGTTGAGGAGTCACCGCAACATCCTCCGACCCCGTGGGAGGGAGTTTCCCCTCAACCGGCACACCGGTGAGTGACTTGGAATGGGGTCACTCGTCTCCGCACTCCGGCTGTTCCCTTTGAGTAGTCGGCCATTGGGGAAGGTGGTAAGACACCTTCATTATGGGTAGCTCGATTGGGGTCCCCACAATCCCGATTTCATCGCGTTCCTTAATACCTTCTTTCGAGTGAGCCGGAGAAGTGGTGGCAACAACAATCGTGGGCAATATGCCGCACCACTCCCATCGGATCGATCTCCAACTATGATGTGGAAGACTCCCTGGTCCTTCCAATAACGCGTTGCTCATGCAGGTTCCTCGGATTCCCGCATGGCTTTCTTGACCGCCGCAATTCTTCCGAGCAACAAACAGGATCCGATCCTCATCACTCCCAGAGAGGATGTCAAGATGAGGATGTGTATGATCGTGGTTCCGCAAAGGGACAAATCGCCTTTTCACGAGCCTCGGCCTTCCTCTCGATCGCCGCTTCTCCTTTTCTTTGAAGATCCGCAAGATATCTATGCGATTTTTCTTCATCCAGTGCTTGACCACATTGGTCAATCCGAGAAAGTTCAACAGATCGTCTTCTTCTTCAATAAATTCCGGTCTTTGAACTATTCCATGCATCGACTCGCCTTCCACTTCCTCCATTCTTGCATTGACGATTTTGGATATCCGGATATGGTGGGGATAGGATCATCACATCATCATCATCTTTGTCATCTTCTCCTGCCGTCCCCTGGTTCTCGTGGGATTGAAGGTAACAAACATTGGTGCTCCACACCCCTCGAGCGTCTTGCGGGAGGGGAACCAACCCTGTCAACAGCAGGAGAGTTTGCTCTCTCACCGCTTTTAGTGTCTCAAATTGTTATGTCGACAATTTGTGTCTTCAATGTGCCTCATTGATCGGCTTCAGCAGACATTTGGTCGTTTCATCAATGATTTTCGAGACTCTACTTCTCCAACAGGTCTCAGTGTCTGTTTACCCGAGTGGCCGACTCGGCCGGTTTCTCAAGCTTGGAACGCTTGAAGATTCTTTTTTTTTTTTTTTTAGTCCTTACGGAGGGATTTCTAGCTCGGATATGATTTCTTCGAGTTCGGGCGCGGGGGGGTCTTGCCGTTGTCTTTTTCTCGAGGCGGCCGTCTCGGCTTATCGTCCTCCTTTTCTTGACAACCGAAGAAGGTATTTGAGGTTCCTTCTCCACGCGGCCGCAGGGCGGGAGACACAGCGATTGGGGCAGCGTGACTTGAAGCACAGGGGCGGGGGCATCTTTTGTTTTCTTCTTCTCCGCAGGGGCATCAATCTTCTTTGCGGCCCAACAGGGCACTTTCTTCCGGGGAGAGGAGGAGACAACTGCTTTCTTCGGGACCAGTGATTCCCCTCACTCGTGTCGCTCTCTTGGCATAGGCTCATCTCAGTGCTCCGGAGAGATTAGACCGAACATCTTCTTGTTAACATGGAACGCCTTTCCATGTCGAAGAGGGACTCCTTTTACTTCCATCATCCGCCAATCACTAGGCCGCACTCCCGTGGGATCCTCCAAACGTGCCATCCTCCTTGAAGGATTTATTCCCAATATTTCGGCAAAGTCTCGCCGTATACAAACTCAAATTTGATTCACCTTCTTTTCTTCTATGATTGCGCCCATCACGATCGACTTAGTCTTGGTGATTATAGCTTCCAAATTTGATATCAATGCACTTGGCAACAATATCCGGCCAGGCTTGTGGTAGTCTTCCTTCAGCCTTCTTCTCACCGTAGACAACCTTCAGCGAAAGAAGATCGGGCTTGGCTACTTCCTTCCAAGCGGCCAGGTTAACATTAGCTTCATAAATCTCCGACACTTCTTCCGCCGCAACAAACAATGTTTTGCGGATCCTTGGTGATGATGGTGAACTCTTTCCGTGAATAGAGGACTTGATGCCCTCATCGTGAATTTAGCCGTTCACGAGAAGCGGCGACCTCTTCCATGTAGGTCATCGAAACTCCATCGTCAAAAACGGTTTTAATCCGGACTTTTCGGTTTCTCTGCAATCTTCTTCACGAGGGTGTCGGACTCGCTTGATCATGCCGTCGAAATCCACAGTAGACCCAGTGTGGATTTGCTTTCCCAACTTGACGAAATCATGAGTAGATGCCATTTCTCGATGTTTTACCGAACGAAACTTTGAAAATGAACTTGAGGATTTGTAGGGTTTTGAGAGAGAATTTCTTTCTTTGCATTTGAGAGAGAGAGAGATGAACAGTTTTGGTAAAGTGAGAGAAAATCGGACGACATGGTATAAGTATGGGTTATGAAAGGACGTGCGGGTGGTTTTTGAAATTTGATCAAGATCAACAGCTTAGATTTTGCACACCGATTAACACTTAATTTCTCGTATTTAATGCGGCAGCATTTATATCCAATCATAAGCTTTGTGTGCGACTTTTGATCGTACACGTCATAATTATCGACATCATTCTTAAAAATATTCCCGCTTAGTAAAACGACTGTGTTTTTGTCACTTTGCTCATAAATGACTCAGCTTATTCCTTAGCTGATTTAACTCTTCTCTCTTTGCACATAGGTACTCAGCTGTCAGTTAACTTGACGCAGATGATTCTCCGATGCGATTGATTCACTTAGCTAATTTAAGAGTTCAACCCTTTTTCATCTTTTCATGTTCCATCTCTTTTCTTTGACTCTTCCGAGTGTCAACTCACCAATCAACCCTAATTCATGCTTGAGTTCTTCAAATCTTGATTCACATAATGGTTTTGTAAATATGTCGCCTAACCGCTTATCGTTGAGATATATTCCAAGGTGATGTCCTTCTTTTCAACATGATCTCTTATGAAGTGATATCTCGACATCAATGTGCTTTGTTCTTGAGTGCAACACAGATTTTGAGTGATTGCAATTGCACTTGTGTTATCACACATAATTGGAATTTCCTTTTCTTCAACTTCATAATCTCTCGCCCATCTTGTCTCATCCATAAGACTTGGGCACAACAACCGCCCGCAACTATGTATTCTCGCTTCGGATGTGGAGGTAGCTATTGAATTTTGCTTCTTGCTAAACCAGAAATTAGCCTATTTCCAAGCATTTGACATGTGCCTCGAGGTACTCTTTCGTCAACTTTACATCCAAAGATAGTCGTGAGTCGAATACCCAATTAGCTTGAATCCATCTTCCTTTGGATACCATAGGCCAACTTCTTGGCTTCCTTTCAAATATCTCAAGATTTTCTTGGCTACGGTCATGTGGCTTTCTTTTGGAGCAGATTGAAATCTCGCACATACACCTACATCAAAGGAGATGTCCGCCTGGGCCGTAAGATAAGCGTTGATCCAATAAGTGCTTTGTATCTTGTTTGATCCATGTGCTTGCCATCCGCATCCATATCCATTTTTGATCGATGTATTCATTGGTATTTTCATTTAAGACTTCTCTTGCATACCAAATTTATTCATTAAATCTCCTGGTGTATTTTGTCCGACATATGAAGGTTCCATCCTTTGCTTTTACTTGGAGTCCAAGGAAGAATGTCGACTCTCCCATCATGCTCATTTCAAATTTGCTTTGCATAAGATTTGAGAATTTATCACATGACTCTTTGTTTGTGGATCCAAAGATGATGTCATCCACATATATTTGAACAAGCAAAGATACTCTTTCCATCTTGAATTCTCAAGAGTGTTCTATCCACTTTGCCTTTTGTAAATCCGTTCTCGATCAGAATTGTGATAATGTATCATACCATGCTCTTGGTGCCTGTTTCAATCCATATAAAGCTTTCTTGAGTTTGTATACTTTATCTCCAAGAGTCTTTCGCTTAAATCGAGGTTGTTCAACATATACTTCTTCCTCCAATAACCCATTAAAGAATGCACTCTTTACATCCATTTGATATACAAAGTGAAGTTCTTGTGAGCAAAGCATGGGCAAGAAACATCCTTATGGCTTCCAATCTTGCTATAGGGGCAAATGTTTCATCAAAATCTATCCCTTCTTCTTGGCAATACCCTTTGGCTACCAATCTTGCTTTGTTTCTTACCATCGAACCTTCCTCATTCATCTTGTTTCGAACACCCATTTAGTGCCAATAACATTTTGATGGGTAGGTCTTTGAACCAATTCCCACACTTTGTTTCTTTCAAACTCGATTGACTCTTCTTGCATGGCTTGAATCCAATGTGTGTCATCCAAAGCTTGTGACACATCTTTTGGCTCTATTTGTGAGATGAAACAAGTGAACATAGCTTCTTGTTGGGTTCTGGTTCTAGTTTTTACACCTTCTCTTACATCTCCAATGAATAGTTCGGTGGATGGTCTCTCGGCCATCTTACATCGAGTTGGAGTAAGTTATGGATTGTAGTCTTTGGTTTTTTTTATTTTGATCGACTCTCTCATCATCACTTAGCTGCAGATTTTCCAGTGTCTTTGAGACTCAACTATCTCATCTTCTTACGGGTTTTTAATTCCGGCTTCGGCTTCAACATAGGGACTCTTTCGCATGATTGGTTGATTGACTTATCGGTGACTCTTCAATGTCTTCTTCATTTACATTGGGTTCATCAAACACCACATGAATGGATTCTTCAAGAACCATTGTCCTTTTGTTGAGCACTCAGAGGCTTTGCTTTGAGTATCCCAAAAAGATACCTTCATCGCCTTTAGCATCAAAAGCCTTTAAATTGTCCTTGCCATTGTTATGGATGAAGCATTTGCATCCAAATATTCTCAAATATGCAACATTTGGCTTTCTCCTTGTCCAAATCTCATAGGAGTCTTTGTCAATTTATCTGTTTATCATGCATCTATTTTGAGTATAGCATCTTTGTGTTTATTCAGCCCCAAAATCTTTTAGCAGCCCCGTCACCTAATATGGTCCTTGCCGCTTCTTTGAGATTTTCCTTCTTCTTTCGCAACTCCATTTTTTGTGGAGTCCTTTGGTGATAATTCATGACCAATACCATTTTCAACACAATCTTGAAGTTATTATACCATTGACAAATTCAGTTCCTCTGCACGATTTTATTTTGATAATGGTTTGACTCTTCTCATTTTGGATTCTCTTCATCACCGAGGTAGTTTCGCAGCAGAGTTTCTTTCTTCTTACACATGAATATTGTCCATGTGTATCTTGAGTAGTCATCTACTACCACCAAGGTATATTTCTTCCCACTTATGCTTGATGGTTCAACTGGACCAAATAGATCCATATGCAGCAGGTGCAATATTCTTGTTGAAGATGGACATGTCTTTTCTTTGAATGATGTTTTGATTTGCTTTCCCATCTGGCATGCATCACATACACTTTCCTTCTTGTATATTGAGTCTGGAAGTCCTTCCACGAGATTGCTCCTTGCAAGCTTGTTAATTGTTTTGAAGTTCGGGTGATTTCGACTTTCGTTGCCACAACCAACTTGATTCAACCGTGCTTTTTGCTAGTAGACAAGTGCTTGGTGTTGCAGTTGACCAATCATCCAAGGATTTAGATGCCTTAGTAAATGAGGCAATCAAATTTTTGAGGTCATTCTCCCTCTTTTCTATAGCAGCTATCTCTGCTATTAACTTAACATTTTCAGCCTTTAAACTTTTATTCTCATCACTATGTGACTTAGAGTACTCGGCTCCTTAGTCAACTGTGAGTTTTGGCTTTTAGTGGCAGTTGTTTTCCTCATTTAGTAGTATGTGTGAGGATTTAATGTGTTCAAAGTCTTTCATCATTTTGCCTAATGAATCATAAAGATCAGTGGGTGATGAAGTATGTGTGTCACAATCCGTGTCACTAGTATCCGAGTGTGATGAGTTAGAGTGTACCTCATCTTCTTGGTCGGGTTGGTTTTGTTCTTTGGCCATTGCATGATCAAGGCTTCTTCTTCAGAGTCACTTGAGTAGTCCGCTTCACTACTCTCCAAGTCTGGCTGCGTCTTTTGACTTGGTCTCAAAGATCTCTGCAGCCAACATTGCCTTTCTCTTTTCTTGTCTTCTTTCTCTCAAGACTTTTCTTTCCTCTTCATTCCTCGTATTTTTGACTACAGGATATGGGCAATCAATGGCATAGTGACCGGGTTACTGGTTCAGTATAGATTTTCAACTTTTTGATCGAGTTCTTTCCATTCTTGGGTTGTCACTCTTTGATACTCAGCCTTTTGATATTCGCTCTCTTGGTTGGCCTATCTTCCTTGACTTGGAGGTGAGCGAGTGTCTTCTGGAGGATTCACCTGTGCCTCTCTTGTAATTCTTGTTGAAGAACTTATTAAACCTTTTAACCATCATGGCTATCTCCTCTTGGTCAATGACTTCTTTGACCTCAGCTCTTTTACCATCCTTAACTATTAAAGAAAATTTGTTTTGGACACACTGTCTCCTCTTGGTCTTTTCTTCTCAGCCCAAATTCGTAGTCTTTGAGATCTAAGAATAGCTCATGGTTGGATGTCTTTGATAGGTCCATGGAGTGTCTCATGGCTATGACTTTCATATCCCACTCAGTTGGGAGACTTCTTAGAATCTTCATGCACATTTCCTTTGTGTATATTCTTTTTCCAAGTGTAGATAGTTCATTGGTAATTTTCGTGAACCGAGCATCCGGTGATCCAAGGTTTCTCCCGCAAGAATCTTAATGTTTTCAAATTTTTGTACAACAACAGATAGTTTATTTTCCTTGATTTGCTCTGAGCCTTCACAAATCAAGGTTAGCTTGTCCCATATTTCTTTTGCCGTTTTGCATGATTTGACTTTGTTGAATATGGCTTTGTCCAAAGTTTTGTAAAGCATGTCCTTGGCCACATTGTCCAAGTTATATCTTTTCCTGTCATCATTTGTCCATTCAGCTCTTGGTTTTTCAACCATTCTTTGTCCGGGAGCAAAGATCCTCTTCTCCTTCACCTGCAGCAGCCTCTCCTTGCAAAATTGTGTTCACTTTTAAGATTTGCAAAGTGGCCCATCTTCTATTACTATCCACATTTCATCGTGTAATGCTGATAGATGAGCCTGCATACGAATTTTCCAATCATCAAATTCCTCAATTGTGAACATAGGGATGCGTGTCAGATTTGCTTCCATGATAATAACTTTCCATACGGATCTCTTTCAGTTATCTCGACTTGATTGCATTTCCTTGACTTCCCCAGGTGACTTCTAGTCAGCTTCCAATCATTGGATGACTTATCTGTCACTTCAACTCGAGACTTGGTGTCTTGAGTTGACTTAATCGACACTTCACTCAGATCTCACCGCATCTCACCGCACCTTCAATCGAGTTCATGTCTTCTCTTCTTTGCCACACTCACCGCCTTCACAATGAGTCTTCCTTCTAGTCTCCAGTTGACTTCTTGCATATCTTGGCATAAGTGGACTCGACTAACTCACTCGACCCATTTCTATCTATTACAATGCAATTTACAAAAAAATGGGGTGCCAACTTTCCATTCTAAGTTTTACATGACATTCATCAAAATCTAAAAATTAATTTCCCAACACAGGTCGATACAGGCCATTTGTCGCTCGGATGACACACTAAACCGGACTGATCTTAGGAGCGGTTCGTTTTCTAGGCGGCCCAGTCGGTTCGGGTTGATTTTAAAAACATTGTCTAAAAGTCATTTTTCATAATAATTGTTGTTTGATGGTTACTTTGTAATGGATTTTTTGGATAAGTTATTTATCAATAAAAATCCATTCTAGAGAAGACAGGATTAAAGACATTTTAAAAAATCACTTATTAAGAGTTTATTTTCTAAATGAATTTTTATATAAGTCACCCCAAACATGCACAAAGTCATTATAAAGCGATTTTCAGAGCATGAAAACCCACATAAAATTATTGTAAGGTCGGATCTTTAGATTTTTTTTAATGCAATATTTATTATTTTCTATTTTTTAAATTTTGGCCCAAAAATTGCCCTGCCGAAACGAAAAATTTTCTAACCGCAGTGGCCGGGAATTCTAGCTACGCCCATGCCAAACTCCACATAAGTTAGCCGGCCATCAACACCAATAAATTAAAACACCCAAGTTTAAGCCCCCAATCGCAGTTTCTGTCCAATTAAAGCAACATAAAGAAGAAGAGATACATAGATACGAACAGATCCCAAGCCACCATCGCCTGCCAAAAAAGAGAAAAAACAGAACCCCAAACCCTGTCCAACCCAGTCGATCGCCACAAACAACCAAAAATCGCACGGCCACCAATTAAAGTACATAGATACATATATCTCATGATCGAAGGAGTGAGTATATTAGTTAATCAAAGCAGAATTTTTGGTTGAAATATGCTGTGACAGAATTATTTTCATATGCATCAACTTGGAGAAAAATTCACTTTTGGTCTCATTAAACTTACCCTGATAATTTTAGTTTCATTAGACTCACTTTTAGTCCCAAATCGATATTTTTCACCAAAAATAGTTCCATAAGACTGGAAAACTAAAATTTTGATATTGTTCCATGAAATAATTAACGGAAACCGTTATGATGACAAAAATGGTCCCATAGGACACCAAAGTTAAACTTGTAATGACAAAAATGGTCCCACAGAACATCAAAGTTAAATTTTAAACCAAAAATGGCCATATTATTCTTTTTTTGGTTAAATTTAATATTACTGATGATAAAAATTATTTTAAATTTTATATTTTGCATTATTTATTTAAATTTATATTGTGAATGTCCCACTTGAAAAATAAAAACAAATCTCTGTCCTTCAAATATTTTTCTAAAAATTTATTTTTCCAGTGCGTTTTATTTATTTCCTAAAATAAATTCTTTTACTTAAAATATTTAAAAAATAAATAATTTTCCTATATTTTTATAGTTTAAATCACTTCTTGATTTGAAAAATATATGTAGTTCAACTATCAATAAAATAAAAACTTTACGATATTAAATAATTACATAATTTTTAAATATAAGAATTATTTTTTAAAATTTTAGAAAATTTTAGAAAAATACTATTAAAATATTTTAGTATAGTTAAATTAGAAATACTATTAAAAATTTTTAGTAATGTTAACCTAGCTCACATTTTTTTATTTTTTCATTTTCAAATATTATATTTTTATTTTTTATATTTTTAAATCAAACTTTACATTTCCTCAAAAAAATTAAAAATCAAACTTTACATATATACACATACATGTACTGGGTTATATGAGATCAATATCCTAGGACAAGAACATAGGGACCAAAAAAATAAAATCAAACTTTATATATATACACATATATGCACTAGGTTATATATGCATGTATTTGATCTTTTTTTCCGTATTACACATTACAAAAAAATTATTTAACATCTATTTTTAAAAGTTGTTTTTCAGAAAATTTAAATTTTACAACTTGAGTTATAAATTTTATCATTTAAATTACTTTGCTAATTTTCTAATTAAAATAAATGATACATGTATTGGATCTTTTTTTTATATTACACATTCACAAAAAATAATTTAATTAACATTTATTTTTAAAAATTATTTTCCAAAAAATTATTTTATATAAGTTGAATTATAAATTTTATCATTTAATTTACTTGTCAATTTTTTAATTATAATAAATAAAAAATAGTAACTTTAATGATAATATATTTTCTAAAATATATTAGTTATATTTAGTTTTTAGAGAAAAATTCACTTTTGGTCCCATTAGAGGAAAGACTGATGATTTTAGTCTCATGTCTTGAAAATAGTCCCATAAGATTTTTCTTGTCTCACTAATGGTCCCACCGTTAAAAAATTAACGGTCAAACATGTCAAATTGAAAGTCAAACATGCGATTTGGGACTAAAAGTGAGAACAATGGGACTAAAATCATCAGAGGGTAAATCTAATGGGACCAAAAGTGAATTTTTCTCCATCAGCTTGTGTTAGCAAATATCATCCCTATTAACTTATTATATGAAGTTAATACTTTCTTTTTGGTATCTTTGCAAAAACATTAGAAGTATACTAGTGATATATGCATACATTTTTATTGTTTAATTAGAGTGTTGTTATTCTTTCACCAATAGTTTTACCGCCACATCCTACATATTCCCCTTAAGCTGTAAAATTTGTTGCCCATTTTCACAAGTTTAACGAAAAATCCTTAGTGATATACAATGGTGTATAACACTAACAAAGTGTAATGTTGATTCTGATTACGTATATTATAATAAAAATTCCATTTATTTACTTATTTTTCCAAATGGATCGATCCTGTAATTATTAAATTCCATGATAAAAGGCAAAACCTTCGAAAAGAAAAATCAAAATATATGATAAGTAACACATTCATATATAGCGATAAGTGGCGGCTCATTATTTATACAGTATCTCGATGCCACCATTACTTATTCTCATCAATAGCTTGATACAATATTGATATTGCTTTATTGGCGATATCTAGATATTATTTTTTCACATGACGGCACTTAATAATTTTGGCGTGCAGTTGAAGGACCCAAGAGCTGGCTGAACAACAAGATGTTCCATAGTGTAGTAAGCTTGTTGTGTAAAGTGTATGCCATCCCAAAATATGTGTCTATCTGGGTTAGGGCAAACTGGCACTCCTTTATCTCCACAAACTCTTTTGCTATTGTAGTTATATTTTCCTCCAATTCCACAGCAAGATTTTAGTGCTATGTTGTTCCTATCAGGACCTGCAGATACAATACAAGCACAATAACTCATTAAAAAAAAAAACCTTTTATAATCCACAAATCAAGAGAAATTAAGATCAATCAAACAGTACTACTTGCCTATAATTGATGCATTGGCGATGATTGATCGGACACCTTCGTACATGTCGCCATAGTATATGGTGATTTTGGGAAATTCACGTTTTAGATTTTCGATGGCCTCTTGAAGATTATCATTCTTCCACACGATAAAATTGTTCACGGTTTTCAAACATCCAATATCATCATATGCCGTGGGATCATTTGTTTGTAATGCAGTAAGAATATAGGGAACACATCCAACAGGACCATTTCCTGAATTATTATTATTCGCACCCAATCTGATCAACTCCTGTATACGTTGATGAAAAGGTTTAGCCGGTCGTTATTGAATTTAAAATTTTAAATTTAATGGTCAGATTTAATTTTAAATTCAAATATATTATTTTTCTCAAACTCAATTTATTAGCATTTGAAGAATTAGGTCGTCTTAGGTGATTACTCTTGCACTGTCTATCATGGTCTTTATTATTAAGGGCACATAACGGCGCACTTCCAGAATGGTCTTGCCCTGGGTCAATAAGTAGCCAATGTCATTGCCTTCAATGTCACCCATCAATATAAGAGAGTTTTCAAGCCTTTCTACACAATCTGCATAAATTAAAATTTGAATTACAGTAGTAAGTAATTAATCCGTCAAGATAACTTATGCACAAAACCTATAAAGAGGGAAAATTGTTTTTAGTCGTGTAACTTGGACTACTTGCGATTTAGTCCCATATATAAGTAATCATTTGGATATTTAATCCGATTTGGACCGCAATTGTGTAATTTTACAGTAATTACTAACTATGACCCATAGTTGCTAACATGACTAGGAACTTTAGAGATTTTAGTGATTTGGTGATTTTTGACTTGTTTGCTCCGATAAGTCATACAAGTAATTTCCGATAAAATTATACAATTTCGGTTGAAATAGGATTAAATGTTCAAATATTTAAAAGATATTGGCCTAAAATTTGAAGGTGACTAAATCTCGAGAGTAGTCCAAGTTACAATACAAAATAAATTATTTACCCAGCTAATGAAATTAGGGTATTTAATTGTTGTGTCATGATAATAAACCTTTTGGTTTGAGGCAAATGGATTGAAGGTACTTTCTAAACCAATTCATTTGACCACCGAGGGAAACAGCATAAGGCGGAATAACAACGCCCTTGGATTTGAAAAACGAATGGTCAAGTACTGGGCTTCTTGCCACTGAAAATATGACTCCATCGTACCGGGTATAACGATCCATTGACAAATACGGTACAATAAATGGCAGCCCAAAATCAATAGCTGCAATTAAACCATAGGCACGAATTTCTCGTTAAGCTAAGGATGTATATATATATATATATATATCCGTAATATGTACGTGTATTTAAAGAAAAGAAAATATTTAATTTGTGAGGATAATTAATTAATATTGCTTGGAATTGATGAGAAAACCTGTATAGTCGAAGTCAACAAGGCCATCAGACCAGCGACCAGTTGGCCAACCTGGATAAGTCTTACCATAAGGATATTTTTTAGCTGGCATATCAAACCAAGGCATAACACGTATCGAGTTTCCAATGTCTGTAACTCCATCTCCGAAGTGGTACAGATATCGAAATGGACACTTGGTAGTTTTTCGGATAATGTTGCATCACCAGCAGCTACGGTCATTAGTAGGAAAAAGCATATGGTTATTATAAGCTTCATGCTTGCTTTTCTCTATAGAGAGAGAGAGAGAGAGAACAATTGCCAGATGATCGGATTAATTGCAAGGGTTGAGTTAGGAAGCTTGGTTTGCTGGTATATATATAGGCATTATGATTTATGGGGATAGGGTTGGCCAAAATTAACATGATATATATTACAAATAAACATGAGGTGATCAGCTTTGTGACTTCATTATTGTTGTAATTTGGTTTCATACATATTATATATATATGGATATCAATATGAACAGGAGACTTTGGCCACAAAACTAACCACCAGTACTAGAAACGTGTTTTGCACCAGGGTTTGTAATTTGATGCTTTAAAAGCATTGAATGAAACAACTACGTACTGCAAGTGGGTGGCAAAATTGCAAATATTATCTTAATCATTAATTTAAAATAGAAAAAGAAAACAAATGTAAGAACGTCAGTGAAACATAAGAAAAATTGGGCAAAAACCTCATATATATTAGACAGTATCACGGGTCGCATTTTGTGAGATCCGCGACCCATGACCCTACCCAAAAGGGCGGTTATAATTTTGTAAATGTTAAGCTAATATTTGGGTGTGGTAATAATTTAAAAGTATTCGTTTTTTTTTTTTAATAATAAAATATCACTTTTACTCTAAAAATATAAGTTTTCAAAAAGTAATATTTTGGAGCGGTGGCAAATTTGTAATATAATATTAGGTAGTGACATAGTATCATTTAATGTTGACATTTTTGTAATATTAGGTGGTCTTGCCGTAATATCACTTTTATCGATCCGAAAATATATGTTTTGAGTAACAAAATTAACAAGATTTTGAAGAATAAGTAATATTTTTCGCAAATATGTATACGTTTCTACAAATAAATAATACTTTTTAGTTTAACATGCAAACCTTTTCAGTTGAACAAGTAATACCTTTTCACTTAATTAAACATGTAATACATTCACTTAAAACTGTAATATTTCTTAGTTCAATGTGCAATAATTTTTAGTTAAGTGCGTAATACCATTCTTTTGTAATAAAAAAACATGTCAAAAAAATATTTGTAAGTTTAATTATTAGACTAAGTTCCAAAGCTTAGTTTTAATTGTTAATTATGTAATTTTTATTAATTAATTATTTCCCTTCTCTTCTTCATTTCTTATATAAAACCTATGGACCAAACCAATGGCGGAACCACATGGTGTCTCAGGGGGGCCTTGTCCCCCCCAAAAAAAACATTTTCTCTTTTTTTGATTCACTACCTATGCATATATGTATTATATTTTAGTCCCTTAGGCCTTTCAATAATTTTGTTGCATAAAATTAATTATGTGCTACATGGCTACAGGTTGAAAAAGAAATCAACCTACTCAATACTCGATTCAGGATCGATCCATAAATGCTCTTTGAGCTCGGTTTGTTATATTAACGAATCAATCTTGAATATATTTTTTCGTTTGATAAATGTAAAGCTCCGGTTGAGCTCGGCTAGATTAGTAAAACAAGAATAAAATATGTATAGAATATCAAGCTACTCGAGCTCGATTTGTGTTCGCCTGTTCGACTAAAGCTCGTTAGAGCTTGATTCAATTAATAATCAAAACAAGCTCAAACATAATTTTGAAGCTCGATTAAATTAGAAGAAGCCCGACAATACTCTATTCGCCCGACTCATCTTGTTTATACCCCTACACGGGCTTGTTTATTAAAATAGATATTTTGTGGGCCTTATTTATTCCGATTATCATCCGAAAAATACCTTTTCTATTCAACAAAAGAATGAAATGAAAATGGAAGATGAGTTTCTTATAATTGTTTGCTAGTCTATATTGAAAAAGAAATTTACAAAAAAAGAAAAATATTGATTCAATCGTAGATGATTTTTGTGATATCCAAGGAAAACTTCCGGTTTAATAGATTAATAATTTAATGTATTATTTTGTAAATATTTATAAATGAATATTAATGTATTTCTTGATGCAAATGTAATATATTTAAACTTCCTAATCTTGACATACATACATTTGATTTTTTTTTTTTTAATTATCGCCCCCTATTAATAAGTCCTGGCTCTATCTCTGGTTTAAACATAAACAATCCAAAGACTAATCTCACTAGCGGTTGAAAAACGTAAAAATAAATACACAACTGGCGCGGGGAGGAGCAAACGGGAGAGAGCAATTTTTCATTTTTCTTCAAAAAAAGAACCAAGGAAAAAGCAACGAGCCTTCGCTTTCTTTCCACACTTTTCTCCAGGACTTCACTAGAAGCCTCTACTCCGCCGCATCACCGCCATCTCACACTCTACATGGAAAATAAGCATTGATTGTATGCATGTAGATAACAGTGAACCACAATAACAATATGTTGGCCCCGGACTTGTGCCTCAACATGTGCCATTTTCAATTGAGGAAATGGATCATAATGACCACTTCTATAATGCCAAAATAAAAACTAGCTATCTTTCGAAAAATAAATATTTTTTTTTTAGCCATTTTGGCAAAGTAAATGATATTCATACCCTTTTAGCATTTTCTTCTTCGACAAACAACATCACCCTTTCTCTCTCTCTTCTCTCTCTCTCTCTCTCTCTCTCTCTCTCTCTCTCTCTCGATTTCGTTGTTCTCTCTTCAACTTTTAAAAACAAATTTGCGGCAAGTGCGGTTCGACGAAATCTCAAAAATTGTATGTATTTTATCTCTAGCTCATCCTTTATAAGTAGATTTGAAAACAAAACCGATCGAAAACCAGTCCAGGATATGTAACTTGACATGTAACTCGATATCGAGTTATGTGACTTGATATCGAGTTACCACATCAAGTTATGTATATATGACTTGGCATCAAGTTATCCGTAACTCAACATCGAAGTTACTTAACATATATTTTTTTTTCCTATTCTTTTATATGATGATAATATATTTGTGTTGGTTTCAGATGGAGGATGATAAAGTCATAATTGAGGGGTTTTTGAGATGGTAGTTTCTATAGAAATGGTGACGAAATACTCGTTTTTACGTTGTTGTGGACAATATCATTTAATGGATTTTTGGATATTGTTCATAACGATGTAAATGGTGATCGATGATTGTGTGAATACAAATTACACTGTTTAATGCCAATTGAGGTGGCTGTGAGGTTAAATCCTTGATTATGTGCGAACGAGACCTCCGACGAAAGGTTAAATTTTCAAAGAACCTTAAATAGTTGTTACCTTGCAACCAAAAGATCATGGGATGATGTGAACTTGAATATTTGTTACCACAACGGTGCATGCCAACATATATGCAAATGATGATGTGATCGATAATTGTCCAATTAAATATCGGATCTTGGAGAATCAACCAACGTATATTCAATATATTGGCCCAATAATTGTCCAAGTAAATCTCGATCTTGGAGCATGAACAAAAATCAATAGTAATAGTCATGTGGATGGTGACGATGATGACGATGATGGTGGTGGTGGATTTAATGATGATTTTGGGGGTATGATAATTTCGAGGGGTGGCCATTAAGATGACCAGGATGTTGTTGGTGATGAACATATCCATCAAGAAAATAATTTGTTCAATCTGGGGACAAGTGATGGTGATATATACGAGAAAAAGATAATGATCCGAGTATGATGTTGCCGATGAACTAACTGTCGATTGACTTATGATCACTTTTGACGAGAAAAAGATGACTATTTTGTTAGGATGATTGTGAAGGGAATGATGCAAATAATGTAATCATAATAGAGACATTGACGAACATGTTCTTTGAATATACGATTTCCAATCAATAAAGTACCTCCAATTGATGCCAACGAAATAGATAATGAAAACGCTGAACATATGGAGCTCCCTAATGGTTAGGTCGCAACATGCTTGATGGTTTATGAACGTCATATCAATATCCCGACCTTATTTCCATTACACAAGAACCACCTAATTCATCGAGCGTGACTTATTTAGAGGTGCGCTTCTGGAAAGCAAGGGAAGAAGTTAATAAAGTTAGGATCTACACCAACGTGTGGAGTATAGAATAACTCGATCTTCGACTTCACGTTATGAGGCGGTTTGCAAACATAAAGGATACAACTTCTTATTTCATGTTAATGCTATCCAAGAGGGAAACTAGAAGGTGACTAAATTCGAACAACATCATACATGTGAAGCGAATCTTAGTAGACATGCTCCTCGAGAATTGCCTTGAAGATTATTCGAGCCTTGTTTGTGCCAAGACTACTAAAGGAGGGACAATTCCTTAAGCCTAGGATATTATTGATGATTTATCCGCTTAACATGGGATATACATTTTGTATGATAAGGCACTCGAAATCATAACATCGGGCTTACAACTATATACGGAGACCACTTACAATCTTGGGGGATGTTGTGTGTAGTCTTGTACAAGTTGAAAAATTAAAAGAGAACCCTGGTGCAATTGCACTATATGAGACTAACGACGATGATAGGTTCAAGTATGTTTATATTGCCTTACATCGTCATTTAAGGATTCAATGAGTGTTGTAGACCTATAATTTTTGTGGATGGCACACACCTAAAGGTCAAGTTTAAGGTGTGTTGTTTGTTATTGATTATGAAAGATGGCAATGAACAAATGTTTCCATTATCATTTGGTGCGGCTGATAAGAAGAAGGACAAATCATGTGAATGGTTTATGAAGCAATTACACAACACGTATGTATGTCCCGAAAATATGCTCATTGTATCCGATCAACAAAAACTATTAAGAATGTAGTTGGTAGTGTATACCCGACTTTCCGCATGGTATATGTACATATCACTTGAGGTAAAATATTAGAAATTATCGAGGTCAAGTCGTGAGCTTATACCAAAGGCTACTGACACTTGTTTGAATGATTGAAGAAGATTATGAGCTTGATTTGAAATGCAAATGAAAAGGCCTACGAGGAGCTAGCTAGGTCACATGTAAAAGGTGGGCACATGCACATTGTCCGAGCTTAGGCGCTATGGGTTCATGATATTGAATGCAACAAAGGTTTTTAATGTTAGACTTGTGTGGTCGAGAAATTGCCGCTTGTTTGTTGCTTGATTCTATTCGAAACATCATTCAAAAATGGTTCCATGAGCAACAAATTGTAGCCCAAAACATGAATTACGAAGTCACCACAGATACAATCAAGAGATTGAGAAGTTGTGGCTAAGTGCGCCTGGCCGAGAAGATGCACGTAACCCGTTAGTAGCCTTTATTTATTCGCGGGAAGAGTGGTGCATTCTTTTGTTGTCAATTTGTCCAAGAGAACGCGGTACTTGTCGAAAGCTACCTTGATTTATTTCCGTGTCCACATGTGATTAAGGCAATCAGCGTGATCTAACTTTTATTTAAATTGAAATATTTCTATGTCTACAATATCCTTATACATATTTTTTGCTATTTATTTTGAGTAAGACAAATCAATTAGTCTACAATTATGAGCATGACTACTATAAAAATAGATATTGAAACTTTATGCTTTAATCGCCATGCCTATTGCACATCTTAAAGGTCGAATGTGCCGAAATGATACAACTGTTGGTCCTCATGCACCTCTAAATCCTCGACAAGAGTTCGACCGAGGATTCACGGATTCCATCGTAGTCCATCTAGCGCTTCCCAACTACAAAAGATTATGATCTAGATCATCAAGAGGAGAACAAACTAATATAGGAATTGAATTCATAGAAACACATGAATTGGTTTTGAAGAACATTAATCGATTTAATATGGAAAAACATGTTGAGATTATGTGCCTAGTCGTTTTCGTATTTGCTGAAAGACTTGTGGAGTTCGTTTTTTTTTTAAATAAATTTACTTATTTTATTTTTACTTTTTTTGACAGATAATGAACTCGATTTTTCTACGCTTCAATAAAAATCGAATACGATTTTATTATATGTTGTTGTTTCGTATTCAATCCCCGAGGAATACTTAATTTTGCTCGCCATTATTCTATAAACTACGCCAGGCTACCCTGCGTGATAGTGAAAATATTTTCGCCGATCATGTAACACGGCAATGTCTTCTGAGCAATACG